>CAWZYM010000245.1:0-130000 GCA_963966185.1 Rhabditoides inermis
AAAAAACTGGGCCGAGCAGGGGGTTGAACACGGGACCTCTCGCACCCAAAGCGAGAATCATACCACTAGACCACTCGGCCACGCTTTGATTCTGTTTCATAGCGGAAGGTCGTAAAAATACTGAACAAGAGGTATCAAAAAGTTGGGCTGAGCCGGGGATTGAACCCGGGACCTCTCGCACCCTAAGCGAGAATCATACCACTAGACCACTCAGCCATGATTGTAGTTCTACGGTTTTTATGAGGCCTTTTTTCGGAACAACGACGACAGGGAGAAACACTCACAATCACAGACTCGAAGTCGGTTTGCGAACGTTTTAATCTTTGAACGCACCTTGTTTCTGCGCATAGTTTGGCTTTCACAGTTTGTCGTGTCTGCACTGCACACTGCACTCAAGTACCCTCACAAAGTCATTTCATCCACCAGCAGCGTGGCGCAGTGGAAGCGTGCTGGGCCCATAACCCAGAGGTCGGTGGATCGAAACCACTCGCTGCTAATCCTTTTGCATGGTTGAAATTGTAAATAAACTCTTTCTTTCTGGCAGGGCCAGCCACCCACCAGTCATATCCATGGCTAAAGACATCTTTCGATGTACCCTATGGACAGTCGCAATCACATTGCGCCCAAGTTCCCGGCCCTTGTATCTTTGAATGTTTTCGATACCTTTATAGTGCTCACTCCTCATCCCCTCTCCCCCTACCTCGCCATAGGCGATCTCACTCTCTCCCGCGCACTCTCCTCTAACACGATACCTCTAACATGATAAGCCCCCAAGATACATGATCGTATGTATCCGATTGGACCGGAGATTGGACCATATAGGGTCGCTTGAGTGAGTGTGCTGGCCTGTTTGATTGCTCCGATCTCAGACTCCCACTCCCACTCCGCACTCTCGGTAATTGGTTCCATGTCTCTCAATAGAAGCCCTCTCGAGACGCTTTCCTTGTTGTCCTCTCTCTCTTTCTTTTTCTCCGTCTCTTTCTCCCTCCGTCCTTTTTTCTCTTTCCCTCGTGTGTGTATGCTGGCCTCTCGTTGAATATTCATGTTTGTGGTTTGCTATGAGACGAGTGACGAGTGTCTCCATCCCATTTTGCCTACCCTGCAGCTAAGCCGTCCTATCTCCATTCCACCCGCGTTCATACTTTTCCTTCAACTCCTTCAACTCCTTCAGCTCTTTTTCCGCTGTTATCTCTTTTCATTCTCTTATTAGTTCTTCTAACTCGTTTTTTCTCTTGTTTTGTTTTTCGAGTTGGGCTAATCTAATGCATTGGCAAATAAGAGCACCTCTGCAAGCTATGCTTGATTGTCTTTTCTAGGGTATACATCTGCTACTGAGGCTAGTCTTAAGCTAATCGCATCACAATTCCGATGAACAAGCTGTTTTTGTTGTCTCCATCCCACCTCCCCCTCCTCCCTCTCAATGACTGGAAAGGGGGAGGGAGGGGGAAAGGAGGAAATTGGCAGATCGAGTTGCCTAGTGCCGGATGCGCGGTTCTCACTTTCACACTCGGTCTCGCACCTTCATCCACGTCATAATCGATTTTTTTTTCCTCTCTGTCTCTCGTTCCTAGCACTTAATGTGCTCTCACATTAGTAAGCGGAGGTGTCCAATGCTCTCTCTCTTCTCTTACTCTTTCTCTTTCTCTCTCTCTCTCTCACTCACTTGAAAAAAACATTCATTTGTTGGTTAATTCTCTCCGCCAGCTGTCGTTTCTCGCACCTCTCTCTGTCTCTCTAGGTATTGGATATTTTTGCGAGATACCTTCCCCCCTCTCTCTCTCTCTCTCTCTCTCTCTCTCTTTTTTTTTTTGATTCGCTACCCTCTACCTAATTTCGTTTGTGTCTCGCAGTTTTTTCTCAATTGCTTTCGGGAATGCGAAAACAGCCTGACTGCTTGAATATTATCTGCTTCTCTTACCGACTCTCGCACACCACACTTTTCTCCTTTTCCTTTTCCTCTTCTCTTTTTCTCCGCTCTCGTTTCTTCGTTCTCTCTTAGAGGGATGGCTCGAATTGTCATTATAAGCGGCTTCTCTTGCTATAGCGACCGCTGCAAAACACATTCATATCACACTCACTTATGTCCTATTGTGTGAGTTGAAAATGCTGCCACCGCACGACATTCCCACACCCGCACACCCCATTCCCGACCACTTATATGGCTCTCTTTCTCTCTCTCTCTCTCTCTCTCTATATATATATATATATATATATATATATATATATATATATATATATATATATTCACATATATTCTGTTCGCCGTCACCAAGGGGCTTGTAAGAGGAGCAGTACTGAATGAATGTTGTTTGTGCGATTCTTTGAGAGCATGAATGCACTTCTCATCGATATTCTTACTGTAATTGCGTTGTTTCGGTTCTGCTCGCATATTCATTTGATTATCTGCCGGTCATTCAACCGAATCGAGCCCGTTCTTTATTTCTTCTCCTCCCTTTCTTCCATTGTCTCACTTGTGCTGATGTGCATCACTCAAAATTTCATTCAATACAGGTCTTTTCTCGCGAATTCTTTTTGTGCTTGTGGTGTTTGTTTCGGGACAGAATCACACTCGCTGTTGCAGGTGGATGGATTGACAGCGTCTGCCTTGTTCATCATCCCATGGCGTTCTCGTACCAGAATCCTATCCTCTCCCAGAACCACATCCGTCCCCTCGTACAGAAGGAAGAAGACGACGACCCTCCAGATGATGGTGTGTTGTAGAGTAATCCACTACTATGTTGTTTACACGACGGTTTTTTAATCTATTCATTTGACGGTGGCTTTGAAACAGCAGTCCGCATGCAGAAGTGACAAACATATACTAATCTACTCACTACTCCATGATTTTTAACATAGAGAGTCAGCGTGGATGACCTTTTTTAAATGAGAATCAAGACAAGTGTGCAAGCTGTTAGTGTTAGTGCATTGTTGTTTAACACATTTTGCATCAGTTCACGCCAATTAGACAACGGCTTGATTTCGGAGGCTGTGCGCCGGATTTAATTATTTATATTTTTCTCGCTTTGCGCCTGTTCAGCTTTCTGTTTCTCTCTCTTTTCCTTTCTCTTTCTCTCCTCTTCTCTTTCTCTCCTCTTCTCTCTCTCTCTCTCTCTCTCTTTTATCCCTAGTTTTGAATAGAATCTCCGCGTAATGAGATAAACGCGGCATGCGCGGTGCGAGTTCTGAGCACCCAACAATTTCGAAGTCTTTCGAATCGATTAGAACGTGCTTTATGGATTTATATATATATATATATATATATATATATATATATATATATATATATATATATATATATATATATATATATATATATATAATAATAATAATAATTTATAACAGTTCACACTGTGCCACACACAAAAATATGATGAAAATGAAGAAAAAAATCAATGCAACAAATAAGTGCGTATCAATCTGTAAGACAGTTTCAACTAATACCCACCCCTGCCTGGAGGTGGCGTGGGAGAGCGGGCGGAGGAACCCGAGTGAGCACATTAGGAGACAATGCACTCTGGGGCAGGCACCAGTTTCCACCCCGGTAACGTCTCGATAACAACACTCTAGAATCAAGGGGAGGGGGAAATTGCAACTGATTATTAAAGTATATATATATATATATATATATATATATATATATATATATGCCAACTTTTGAAAATATTCTAGTCTGATTTGAGCCTGCAGTGCTACGCTTGCACATGTTTAGTGACTGTGTGTATCCAGTCCGTCTTCGAATCTTGTCCAGCTAGTCTCACTCTCACTCGCGTCTCCGGCGTGAGAAAACACGGCAATTAATTCGGCGGCTTTCGCAACCGAAAGGAAAGAAGAAGCCACTTACCCTCTTTTTCTTTCCTCTCCCTCCCTCCTTTTCATCCCACAGTCATGTCTGCACCAATCTCAGATTGAATCGCAACACTTTCTTTTCACATACTTAGTGAATGTACCGTTTCTTTTCGTTTGTGTATATATTGTTATGCCTACTCTTGCAGTCTTCTACTATTGTTGTGGACAAGAAGAGTCTAGGCCACTACACTGTTGTAATATGCTCTCTCTCTCTCTCTCTCTCTCTCTCTCTCTCTCTCTCTCTCTCTCTCTCTCCCTCCCCTCTCTCTCTCTCTCTCCCCCCCCCCTCTCTCTCTCTCTCTCTCTCGCGTACCCGCCCCTAGCGTGGAATGCCCGCGCCCGCCGGAAGGCGTGTGTTCCTTTCTTCCTGACTGATCCACTCCCAGATGTCTTGAGTGCTTCTCTCCCCTCCCTCCTCTTCCTGTCTTCCGTTGTTGTCTCTATCCCCTTCTTCCACCACAATTGCACACCTCTATACGAGGCTCGAAAATAATAGGTAGGTGTGTGGTGTGTGTCCAGCCTCCTCCTCGTTCTTCTCATCCCTCTTCTCTCTTTCTCTTCTCTTCGCACGCTACTTCTTTTCCACGATGTCTGCTGTCCGCCAGTCCTCTCTCCAGTCGTCTGTCCGTCACAAGGTGTCGTTTCAATCGATATAGTGATGATGAGTGTTGTGATAAGATCTCTGTCGTGTCGGCGTCAGCGGCGATGCGTCGTTTGGAGTTCGTAGACGTGCGGAAGGTGGCCTTGTCGGGTCTGCCAGTCATTGCCCCCGAGATGGGACGTAAAGGCAACAGCGACAGTCTGGGTAACACATGTGTTTTCTTCTATTCGTATTGGCATGTTCGATAGTCCCATCATTGCAGACTACTCTCTGGTGGCTTTTCTGCCCATCCTCATGATCTGCTCGATCATCGTCGCCGTATGTGCCGTCTTCCAGTGTAGAAAGTGGAAACACCAGAGAAAACAGGTGTGATTCGTTCATGTAGTTTTGCTCTTTTAAATGTACGGTATCAATTACGTGACTAACTGTGTTTGCTAGTGACAGATGAGTGAAAAGTGCCATCCATTCATTTAGCGTTTCTCTTTCCTTCACTTGCCAACCCCTTCCCCCTCTTTGTCTCTCATTCAAAATAATAGTATCCGTGCACTTTAAAACCATGCAAATGTATATTCGTTCCGTTCCAAGTATATATCTTCTTTACGCGAAAAAAAACAGATTATGACGACAACAAAAAACACCAAGTTTGCGTTTTGACATGCACATGACGCAGCTCTCTCTCTTCCCTTCCCTTCCCCCTCTTTCTTTCTCTCTCTCTCTCTCTCTCTCTCTCTCTCCCCTCTCTTTCTCTCTCTCGTTTTCTCGCGTTTTTTTTCTGAAAGTGGCAAAGATGAACATTAAAAGAAGGTGATGAGAAGCTTGAGCTAGAAACTGCAATCTTTCTCTGTCTCATTCTTTCATCCGCCGTCTAATATAAGGTAGTATAGAAAAAGAGATAAATAAAGAGAGAGAGAGAGAGAGAGAGAGAGAGAGAGAGAGAATAGTATTGTTTTGTATGCGCGTCCAACGAAGGCAATCAATCCCAGTTCTAGTTAGTGTGAATAGCGGAAAGAGGGGTATTGATTATGCAGTGAACAGTGGCAATGTGTGTCTGAATAAATGAAGAATCCGTAAATAATGAACAAGGACCTTCCATTTACTAGATTACGCATTTTTCTCCACACTCTTGGCTTGGGTTCTTCTTTGGTTTATATTTCTTTTGTGTGGTCCTCGTTAAAGGTAGTGTACTGTCTGATTCGGGTTATGATTATGAAACAAATCATGGCACGTTTATCGACGACATTTTTAAATGTTTTACCACAATATGGTTTATCGATTCATACAACAATTATTTTAAAAGTTCACTTCAATTTCTGAGTGATAGATGATACATGCAAACCAAGGTTCAGATTGGCTCTTGTCCGGAAGAGGTGCATAACTTGCACCAACTAACCAACTTGCACACTCTGCTACATTACTCTGCTGTTTTAGAAAGAAAACTCAGTTTTATGATGTTTCCTGTCTTTTCTTATTTCAGATAATGAATGATAAGTGCAATATTAAACAAAAACTCAATGCATTCCAACAAATAGCTGACATTGAAATATTGCTGCTAAATTTCATAGTAAATTTCATAGGCGCTTTCGGTAGATTTGATTAATCATTTGCATATTAAAAAAGTGATTATTATTGAACGAAACATGCATCAATTATAATAAGTGATTCCTATATAAAGTGTATAATACACATTTCTCATGTTTGAAATTTGACGTTCTGAGGTTACACTACCTTTATGTAAGTAGAAGAAAAGAGCATTATCGCTAACATTTCTGACATACCACAACTAAATTTGTTCGAGCCCGCTTTCTGATTCATTTTGGAAAGTCAATAATATCATCACGTTTTTAGTTCTCTCAATTGGCTCGCGTTTACGACATCTTGGAAGGAGCGGGAGAGGATAAAGGAAAGAAGGTACAGCTCACACAGCAGAACGAAGTGGGCAAGGTTTCCTCTCTTTTCATCTTTCACTCCATCCCCATGTTTGTTTTTCTCTCGATCTATCTCTTTTGTCTTTTTCGTTATATCTCTCTACGCCACCTATCTCCCATCTTCATTCATGCGTATGATCTCCATTCATCGTTGCATTTCCCCCCGCTATCTCGATGTTTTCTTGTTATGCTACGTGAATGTGAGTAGCGAATTCGTGATGACAAGAGTGTGTTCTCTTCACTCAGAGTGTCGACCGTATCTGTCTGGCACTGCTCCCGCCGCCACCGGACTGCTCTCCCTTCTACCAACCACCGCCAAAAGGTATGCTATGCTGAATTGAACAAGCAAAAGCAAATCACACATCGGTCGTCAGACAGAGTTGGGGTTTTGGGGTTTTCTGGTTTTCTCCATGACGCGTCTGTTTCAGCTCGTCCGCCGTCCACGGACCCTCTCTTTGTTCCGCACTCTCCCCTCGAAGTTGTCCTACACTTCACATCCAACGTCTCCAACCCCGACACCATCGTCCACGTCGTCTGAACCCACGTCACCTGGTCTATTCCATATCTTCTGCCGTGTCTTTCTCATTTACTTGCCCCAAATGTGCCTTGATGTGATAGACCATACGGATAACGGATACTCCGAAATATTGGTATATCGAATAACATGGTTTTTTTATGAACCCGTGTTGTTTTGAAAGAGATGATTAGATGATGAATCAGTCTTTGACTCGTTCGTTCTTCACTTCATCTGACACTTCGTCCTCGAGTTGGATAACGTTGTCGATCTGAACAAATACGATTTTTGACTGATATGGATTATAATTGAAGATTGACTCACCTCATCTGGCTGTCGGATGTACTTCTCCCTACACGCGGGTGCAGCGTAGTTGAAGAGAGCGATGCTACAATTATAATGGTCACCTTATTAGTCTTATCTTCAACTCTCTCCCATTCTCTCTATTCTTTCTCTTACCTCTTTTCCTCTCCATAATCTGAAATAGCATAAATGAGGAATCGGTCGTCTTCGAGTGTCTTCCGAACAAAGTCTCCGAAGATTCTTCTATTCGTGAATCCAGCGACTGGGACGCGAACGTTCAACTGGCAGATGGTCTGGAAGTGGATGGAAGTGATGAGAGTGCCTTCATATCGTCATACTTACTATTTACAAAACAGAATTTGTATGGTGGATCATCACGTCTCTCTTTCTTTCTTTCTTTCTCTTTCTCTCCTTCTCTCTCTCTCTCTCTCTCTCACCACATCTCCTTCCTGAACGAGCTTTTCGGCGAGTACATACCCGGTCGAGGACATGTTCAGCCAAACTGAAATACATCATCGAACGAGCATGATGAATGAACGTGGTACCCTTTGATTCTTCTCTCTCGTTCTCTCTCTCTCTCTCTCTTTCTTTCTTTTTCTTCCTCTTTTCCTTCTCTCTTCCCCCACCTGCATCCAGCACCCTCTCTCCGGTTCTCCTGGCCAGGAAATCGAGCATGTCGAGCTTTTCCACGTTTTTGTGATACAGCATGGCAGTGGGGAGAGGGTGAAGGTCTCCGACCTGAGTGCACACTCGACTGTCGTCGCGATTCTCCACAGAAGCCTACCAAGTAGTATGTCTTTGCCTTCTCCGGTTTTGTGTCGACGGCGTGGAATCGACACAGAGTGTGCAGCTTCTCGCGGAGACGCAGCTGAAACGACAAGTGAGAACAACACACAACGAACCATGTACCTTCACATTGACACGATAACACACAGATGAGCTACAACCAATCTGTGCCAATCTCACCTCTTGGACAATACCCTTGCCCACTCCGATCGTCACTGCGGCGCAGTCCCACGGAATGCCGAACTGCTTCTGAACAGGCTCCCATTGGGAATCGCTCTCCTCTCTCTCTCTCTTTCTCTCTCTCTCTCTCTCTCTTTCTTCTCTCTATCTCCCTTTCTTTCTCTCACTTCTGCTCTGGGTGTGATGTGCCACTTTGTGTCTCCGACGTTCTCGTCCGTCGCCTCTATCACCTTCTCCCACAGAGAGTAGCAAAGCGGCACAGCTTCGAGCAGTATGTCCACTGCCTACAACACACAACGCATTATGATTGGGAAGGATGGAGGCAGGCCGGCACCTTCTGACTCGGCTCGTCGTCCAGATAGCCTTGCAGGCAGCGTCTCTGCCGCGCCAGTCGGGCCTCCATCGTGTTGCGAGCAGGAGTCTTGCTGAAATTGTTATTCATTAATTCATTAGTAGTCTCGAATTTCGAATTGTCAGACTACAATCGTCAGCCGTACTTACACATGGGTGGGCGTGGGTGAGGGAATGAGCATCCAGACAACAAGGAGGAGTACGAGGAAAACCACCTGGAACGATGTGATTGAACTGGCAGACGACACTCACGATGGAAGCTGTTTGCACGGCGAGTTTGTTGTCTCTGCACCGCATTCGCAACAGACGAATCAAGCGGACAATGTCATTAGACTGCATCAGGCTGAAAAGGAATGGTAGAACTCAGAAAAGAACAGCCAGCACGCTTTGCGTAGATGCATTCATAAGTCATAAGTATAGTAGAGAAAGACCAATTGAATCGAAAATTTAATGACTTTAATGAATGAAACATTTTGAAACACGCCAGTGAAGATGGTCGGATGGATGCTTATATAGCTTCATGGCAGACAGCAATCTAGTCGGCCGAGAATCATGGAAAGCGAAACAAGTTGGGAACAGCCGCAGATACAATCGAATTGCGCAAGTGAGTGCCTGCCCATTGAGCGCGCATCCACAAATCCAGATCGCGCGCACCCAACCATCTTTCGAGATCTAGCCACTGTGTACCAGCTTGGTCATAGAGGGCATAGTAAGTACATTTCGATACATCCTGTTTCGCGAAGTGAAATACAATAGATAACATTGTTGATCAATGATTTTGTTGCACAATAGTGAATAAATATGGTGTTTATTATGCACAAGTTCATGGCTCGATAGTGGTGTTTCCACTTTGCGCGTATTGGATCATCTCCTGCTGGTTGGTGCGCATGTCTTTGTGGAACAGCTGCGCCAAGTCACCTGCAAACGAGTACCTCTTACTCTCTCTCTCTCTCTCTCTCTCTCTCTCTCTCTCTCTCTCTCTCTCTCTCTCTCTTTCTCTCTCTCTCTCTCTCTCTCTCTTTACCCTTGACAATCTTTAGAATATTGGCATGTTCTCCGGGTGACATCCCAGTGCGCACACAATCTGCCAGGAAAGCGTCGTACTCCTGGAAAAGATGAGGAAAAGATGAAGAGCGATACGTGTGTGCTGACCTTGAGTGCGGAGTCGTAGTCGCTGACGAGAGTGGCCCCCTGTGGGATTCCAGTCGAAGAGCCCTCCGAGCCAGTGTCAGACATGCCAGACATACGGTTTCCCTCCGACATACTCTGATCTAAATGTGAAAAAGAGTGGAAGAACATATAAAAGTAGTACCATTGTAATAGTGACTGATCATCAGTAACCGATCGCCTTTGTATTTATACTTGCCACTCCCTACCAGTTATCGCTATTTGTAACAGTGGCGATCACATGTTTTCCCTTTCCCGCTCCATCAATCAACTCTCGCGATTATTCCGACATTATCAACCAGACACAAGCGATCCAATACAATTTATGAGACACATCATACACAGGTAACGAATAAAATCACCACATAAACGTCTGACGAAAAGCAGGGCGACAGTGATTGAAATACTACTGCAAATACACAATGCCAACAAACAGAACAAAGAAATCGTTTAGAATCCGTACTTCTGCTTGCTGGCTCGCATCGTGTGCTTCTGCGCAGCCCACTGCTCCTGCAGAGACTCCTCGCGAGAAACCGCCTGCAAGCTATCCATCAATAAATTATACCAATCAATCACGTGTCATCAGGTTAACTTTTATTTTCATAATAGAAATCCATCAAGCATAAATGAATCAATGCCCCCACCATCTGTGCGAGATACGTGATCTGGTGCTTCTGCTTGGCATTCCTGTCCTTGACATCGGCCGTCTTCGGAATTGGAGCCATCGACGCCTGCATAATGATCATTATAACAAACCCAACTCACACGCTTCTCCCAACACCCCTCAACGTTATGTAATAAAAAAGTGAACGAAACAAATCAAGGTTGCCTTTCCATCCGTACCTTGGCCATGGCCTTGTGGTTGAGGTTTCTGAGGAGGGTGGCGTTCACATCGGGTCCAATCGCGTCGTCCACATTCACGTCCACTATGTTCTCCACGATTCCACTCATCGAACGCTCGCCGAACCCCCACGGCGCCATCTCGTATTTGAAGATCAGGTCGTGTGCTTGCTGAAACACCCACGACTAATCAACAAAACTACAAATTCGATAATAACAAACACATACACAAACTAAACACGTCGTATTTCGAATTCAGTGCATTTTAGCCCATACATACCTGATCGTTGATGGTCTTGAGCTTTCGTGTCTTGGCAGGGTCGGACCCGCTCGGCCCCGCCCCCTCTTCTCCATCTTCCCCGGCCATGTTGTACTGCTCCGACGGGTGCACCAGGTCCGACTGAACGAAAAATTATATATATATATATATATATATATATATATATATATATATATATATATATATACGCAGAATAAATGAGGCAGACTGACGGGCATGGGCCTGGCTGGTCCGGCCTCGTCTCCCAGTCCCTCCTCTCCCACTGCCGGAACGGAGTCGGCGGCGGCGGCAGACATTGCGAGGGGCGCGGAAGCCGACGAGAAGCCGAAGAAGTCAGTGACGCCCTCCCCGTCAGAGTCAGAGTCCGAGCCCGCGGCGACCAGAGCGCGCTTCGCCACAACCTCCTGCACATATAACATAAAAACAAAATGAATGAACATATGTACCGACCGGCTCGCTGTCGACGTGTCTCTTGGGGGCCTGAGTGGGCTGCTTGTTGCGGAGACTGGGCGGGACGAGCGACGTCTTGCTGCCCACGCTTCCCAGCCCTCCGACGCCCGTCGTCGCACCGCTCTTCTTCGGCTGGGGCAGCATCGACAACAGACCAGTGCCTGTCGGGCGGGCAGCGGCGGGCATCGATGGCTGAAATAGATAGATAGATACAACCCACCACCAACGCAGGTGCTGCTCACCTTGTCGTCTTCGTCGTCACTGTCGTGCAGAGGGGCTAGGGCACCGAACGCCGAGATCTGAGCGCGTTTCGGCTTCTCCTAAAAAAAATTAAATAATGCAAACGAATAATAAAAAAAACCATGCAACTCACTTTCTTCTCCTTCTTCTTCTCACCGTCCTTGTCTCGCTTCTCGCGCTTCTTTTCTTTTTTCGCTGCCTTCTTCTCCTGCTTACGACGCGCCTGAAAGGGTTCAGTTATAACTCAAATATATGTAACAGAAAATAACCAAGTAGTATGCTAAACAAAGCAACTCGTACCTTCTCGGCGAGTTTCAGCTCCCAATCCTTAGGTTTTACTATCTCCTCGAGTGCGCCCTCGGGGCGAGCGACGCCCACACCAACGGCAGACGAGGAGGGAAGGTTGAAGACACTACCTGAAACACAGCAACTATACAAGAAGAAAGACAAACAACACAACATGACAAAACGCACCTCCTCCGAGATCATCGTCGTCCACGTTGCCATAGAACGCGTCCTCGAGCGTGTCCGCTATCTAAAAAAATTTTGAACATGAACAAATCTATGAAACAACAAATAACCTTCTTTCTCTCGGGAACAGTCTTGGCGGGGCGCTCGACGAGCACTCCGCGGACGCAGCCGTCGTCCTCATCTCCACTACTCTCACCGGAAGAACCGTACCCCGCAAGACCCAGCATGACTGGAATGCTATTTCAGATTATGGAACAACAATGCGTAAACACAACAAAAAAAACACGACGTTCATAATAATAATTGAAAAAAATCAGCGCGACATCATGTGGTGTGGCGCAAACATACAGAGAATTCTTCCATGCGTTGTGCAAATATAATTATTTCTCACTATACACTATCGTGAGCATGGAGGCCTGGTATGGGTGTCCTGGAAAATTCATCACTTCATCACTTCATCACTTCATCACATGTAATGAAGTGATGAAGTCCCTAATCCTAATATCACACATCCTAATCCTAATATCACACGATCCGTGGAAGAATCGGACGGTGTGGGACCTAGGAGCTACTTGTGTGCACCTAAAGGTTTGCGAGGGTGCTCTACAAGGTGGTATAGGTGGTCTTGGTCCATTATGCAAATTTGGTCAGTTAAAGGACCATGACCTCAGTTCAGTCAGTTTTTGTTCACAATGACCTTTGAAGGGCTCTTTCGATTTATCTCGACATTCTAAGCAATTGTTCATAGAGACAACTTTTTTGCGAAAACCAGTTTAAAAAAGTTATGATCAAGAAAATGGAAAAATTGACATTTTCAACTTTTCTGAGAGCTTTCCGCTCTGAACCAAAAACAGCGATTAAGATCATAAGATTCTACGTATTCGATTTAGTCTACTTGATTGATTTTTATCATGAAAATCAATTGTTGCTTTTTTGCTCATCCATGGCGATAAAACTATTCTTTTACTGTAAACTGTAATCCTAAGGAAACGAAGCAGATCAAACTATTTGTCTACCGTAATCTTGAGGGAACGAAGCAGATCAATTTATTCGTCTACCGTAATCCTAAGGGAACGAAGCAGATCAAACTATTTGTCTACCGTAATTCTAAGGGAACGGAGCAGATCAAACTGATTGAGTCTGCCACGAGCAGAGTTGGCGGCGCGTTGACGAAGAACTCCGTGGTCAGCCTGTCAGGTAGGGGAGAAACCCACTATCTCGCTCTTAGCTCGAGATTTTTCGTTAAAAACATTATTGTGGGTTTTATACCGTATACTCAACGAAATGCACAGCAGACGTGTTTTGTTTACCGTTCATATCTCTGCTTCACTGATTTTCTCACATGACCACGTGGCGTAGTGGTAACGCTCTCGCTTAGCAAGCTGTGGTCCGCGGCTTCGATCTTGGGTACCCATGCAAAATTTGGGCAGTTGAAAAGATCACCCAAAGGGTTCTGATCGTTGTCTAACCACAATAATGTCTCTCATAAAAAGAGTGGAACTCATTTGCGGGTCGCGATATGTGTTGACTACAGTGACCACGAAGCAAAAGGGTTACCTTTGGTACTTAGTTCGTTTACCGAAATTCTAAGGGAACGAAGCAGATCCAACTATTCGTCTACCGTAATCTCAAGGGAACGAAGCTGATCAAACTGTTCGTCTACCGTAATTCTAAGGAAACGAAGCAGATCAAACTATTCGTCTATCGTAATCCTAAGGGAACGAAGCAGATCCAACTATTCGTCTACCGTAATCTCAAGAGAACGAAGCTGATCAAACTATTCGTCTACCGTAATCCTAAGGGAACGAAGCAGATCAAACTATTCGTCTACCGTAATCCTAAGGGAACGAAGCAGATCAAACTATTCGTCTACCGTAATCCTAAGGGAACGAAGCAAATCAAACTGTTCGTCTACCGTAATCCTTAGGGAACGAAACAGATCAAACTATTCGCCTACCGTAATCCTGAGGGACTTGAGCAGATCAAACTATTTATTTGAAAACAACAGACTTAGCCTTTCGTTTTTTAGAAGCTGGCACGATGCCGAGACTACTTTCCCGCGCCCCCGCATTTGGTCGAAGAAGGAGGGATGGAGAGTGAAAAGAACACAATCGTATTAGTTATTTTGTTTCTGAATGAATCTACATTATTCTACCAGTTTATCGCATAAAAAGATCATGTAAGGCGGTCACAAATCTGGCAGAATCTTAAGCTGAGCGGAACAGATTAACACGTTTCTAGGGGTGCTGACAAGAACATACACCGCTGGTCGAGTAGTCTAAGAACATGTAAGAGTGTAAGGGGGAAGCTGGCTACACGTAGTAGGACGGAGCGAGGGCGTTCTCGATGCAGTAGACGAGGTCGGCTCCCAGAAGACGCGACGACTCCTCCCAAATGTCGCGGTGCGATGAGCGGTAGCCGGTGATGGCAGTGTGAGCGGCCAACTGGAAGATAGGGTGTGAGGTTGGGGGCGAGAGGATTGAGATGAGCTCACCTTGATGGCGGCGGTCTCCCTGTGGGGCACGGTGCAGAGTGTGCGGATGATGGGGATGACATGGGCGGGTGTGGTGTAGGGGTGGGCCAGCACCACAGACCCAAGCGCCAGAACCGCGCCGTGGCGGTGCGAGTCGCGCGGAGACGACAGCATCTGAGAAGGAGAGGGAGTGTACACCATCTACCTGTCCCTTACCTTCATGAGGTCAGGGATGAGAGAGGCGCTGTCGATGAACGACGACTGCTGCATCGACAGCAGACACTTGGACGCCTCCACACGAACTTCGATCTACAAGTAGTAATTTCACTAGCCATCAGGCCAGCAAACCATCCGCTTAATGTACTATGCTATCTATTATAGAAACAGTCAGTTCCCCTGTTTTCTTCCCACCTGCTGGTCAGCCAATGCCTCGAAGATGAGCGACCGGATCATCTTCGGACGGTCGCCCTTCACGCACACGTAGATGTTAGACGGGATCAGCACCTGCACTCAGCGTCATAATGATATGGCAATGCTACATTTAAGAATACAGTAACTACTAAAGTACCTGCACGCACATCACTACTACACTACCTGTACAGCACAGCACTACAGTACCTGCACGATGCGCATGACGGCGACGCGAACTCTCCAGATGGGGGTGCGGTACGTGTTGACTACAGTGCGCAGGAACCCGTCGGCAGTCGTCTGAACGGGAATGAATGGGTGAGAGATGGCGGTGCGACTACGGTGTGGCGATCACTGGTGGCAGACCTCGGTGAGACGCAGGCTGCTCATGTAGTCGAGGATGAGAGTGGAAGCGGCGGCGCGCACATCCGCCTCTGGGTTGTACGCTGCGTCCGCGCCACTGAGAGAGGAGTGGGTAACGAGAGAAGAGTACGCCCATCCCCATACCCACCCAGTGTCGTCTTCGTTGGCGTAGTGTACTAGCTTGGGGAAGAGGCGGGTGACTCCGGGAGTGAGCGCCTGGATGCACTCCTCGTAGTAGCAGAGGAGCACCTCCAGCAGAGTGCGCAGGTACACAATCGCCTACAAAACAATGTCTATTCTGCCCTATCAATCACCATCCCCATGACTCACAATCTCGTGTCTGGCAGTGGGGCTGGTCTGGCTGATGTTGGAGGCGGATCGGCTCGAACGGGCGGGCGACCTACAGGGGCTGTCCATCTCCCCCTTCCTCCCCTCCTCCTCCTCACCGCATGCTGACAGCCGTCTTCATCTCTTGCAGTGACTGCTGTCTCATCGGAGTGCGAGTCTGCCACTTCTCCTTCGAACTCCGCGCCGGCGGCGTCACAGCGCGAGCCGTCTTCATCGAGCGAAGGTCACTGCAAATCACGTCAACCGCAATCGTGCAACAATCGTGTGTGTGTTTTTTTTTTTTTGAAAGAAAACGGCCGAATCGAACGAACTATTTACTACCATCATCAACCCCACTATATAGTGATGTATAATGAAGAGACATATCCGCATGCAAGCGTCCCGGACCCCTCATACCTGTCGCTCTTGGTCCTCTCCGCCCTGGCCATCTTCTCCTGGAACAGCGGCTCCACCTCCTTCTCCAGCTTCTCCAGCCAGCTGTCGAAGCTGTCCGGCCGGAAACGCTCCGGCACAGACTGCAGAGAATTGCGCAGGTTGCCCATCAGCACCTGAAGAAAACTGTAGAATAAAATCGCGTTTCCCGATACAACTCGAATCAGGTAATTCCGACAGCTTGAGCTGATTCAGTGCCTTGTCGCACCTTCTGCGAGCTCATGATGGCTCCGGCGACTCCCAGACGCTGCGTCTCGATCTTCCCACGCGGCAGCTGCTCCCACGCAATGCGAGAAATGCGCGTCTGAACCAGAGGTAATCGATACCAATCAATAATCGATAAATAAACCCGCAGCTCCGCCTCGTGGAAGTATACGGCACGAACGGCGTCCAGACGGCTAAAGAAGAATGAGTGAGATGTAGAGGGAAGGAGAGAGGGGGAGGCTCACTTGGCCTGGTGCCAGGGAGTGGGCGCGATCTTGCGCATCTCGGCCACAAAGCTCTCCGCCAGCCACCAGTGACGACGCGGGTCGTCCGCCCAGACCTACAGTAGTCCGTAGTGACTACCGTACCTCTACTACCTTCTACTGTATACCTTGTTCATGGTGAGAATCCACTGCGCCTGTGTCTCGGTGAGCATTTGATCGTACATCTTGTGCAGCGCCGGAAGCACAGTCTTCCACATAGTGTCTAGACGCCTAGAAAGTGATCTCAAGTAATCAACCAAACTTCAGCAGGATTGCACCTGACACCTGGCAAAAATGTTATTACATTGTTCATACATTGCCCACCACATGCAGTACCTACTACATTGACTCCTGACTCACTCGAACGAGTAGTGTTTCACTCCACGCACCAGTCCCAGAAACAGATCGGCAGCCAGTCGCTGGTGCGCGCGCTGAATGAAATCATCAAAGGACTGAACAAAGAGGAAAAAATGGATATCGACCCACCTTGCGGCTCTTGAGACACTCAAGCAGAGTGCCGATCACGTTGTTGTAAATGGCTGGATGGTTGGGGAAGTTGCGGAGGAGGTACTAGGGTACCGTAGAGTAAACATGAACATGGTTACCGTACCTTGACAAGCATGTAGACAGCCTCGTTGGGAGAGGCGCTGTCTTGTTTCTCAATCAACAAGAACATCATCCAACGAGTGAACAAAGCCTGGGTGCTGAAAGCAAAGATGGGGACCTGTCTGGGAACGAATTTCATTGATCAGTGAGTGATCAGTGAGTAATCAGTTGCCACTGTCTCGCTACCTGAACGCGTCGACAATGCACTGTTCCTGTGGGGTGAGTGGTCCCCTCTGGATGGCGGGGGACGGCGCGGCGACAGTGACCCTCTTGGGCCACGTGTGGCAGCCCTTCTGCTTCGAGTGGAACGCCGTCGCCGCCCACTTCTCCGCAGTCGTCGGCAGACAAGTCGAGTCGTACGCGATGCACAGGTTGTCGGGACGCAGACCACACTCCACCGGGTCTGCCGACGGCTTCTGGAAAGAGAGGCCGATGAAGGTGTCTGATCGTGAGATAACGAGATCAGAGATAGTGAGCGAGAGACAAAGGTTGCTAGGGTGATGGCGATAGGGTGTGAGATAGAAGTGGCATGCCTTGTCGGGCGGTGTCCACTCGACGCGCTTCGTCTTCGGCTTGTTCTTCTGGAGGAAGATGCGCAGACACGCTGTCGCCTGCTTGCGGATGTGAGGACGCTCGTCGATTAGAAGAGCAGTCAGAAGCTGAAAGCAAGTGATGAGAGAGAGGGGGGGGGGAACGAGTGACCTTGACAGTGTCGAGGTTGCTGAGGTGCATCTGGGCGCGCCACATCATCAGATGGCAGAGGTCTGCCCGAGTGTAGTGCAGGGCGGGAGAGGAGGCGAGGGAAGTGAGGGAAGATACGAGAAAATTGTAGTTCCTAGACGATAATAGTACACCAACTGCACAATAATCGTATTAGAACACCGTGTGTATGTCCACTTACTTCTCCCTCTTTTGGATCAATTCCGCAGCGACTTTCTTCTGTGTCTCCAGATGGGCTGCCGATGCAAACACAGCCCAGTCGCCAGTCTTCGCCACAGACGAGAACCACTCACTGCACAGCTTGGACAGAGCGGCACACGGCTGCAATTATATTAGCTCCGCCCCTTTCAGCTCCGCCCTCACCTTGGCGATCATCTCAGCGCGCCTCGTTTCCTTCACGTCTTTCGAAATCTCCTCCATCAAAGCGACGATGTTCGGCTTGTCGTTCGGCTTGAAACTGCAAGGGAGAGACTCGTTCGATCCTTTTCTCCCCTATGTGCTCTCTCTCACTTGACGAGTGCCTCCCAGACGGTCTTCCGGAGAGTGAGGTTCCTCGCCTTGGCCATTCCAGTGCCAGCCATGATGTACAGCGCCCCCTTTATCTCTCCCTTACTCGCACTCGGATCCGTCAGCGGACGGCACACTGTGTCCGCAATCAGAATCCTACAATTCTATCCTGTCACGCCCTCTGGAGCTCCGCCCACCTGGATCCCATGTAGTCGTTCATGAAGTTGGCGAGCTCGGTCTGCGCCTGTGCGCGCACCTGCAAGTGGGCGTGGTCAAAAGAAGCGGATCTTGGATCGGGGTGTACCTCAGCATACATGCTCATGGACAGCTTGGTGAGGACTTCGAGGACGCGCTGGTGGAAGCGAGTAAACTTCATCACAGGCTTCGACTGGATGTGCTTCTGCAAAGGAAATTTTTTTCAACAAGCTCACAAGCTTTCTAACAAGGGATACCCCAGATTGCGACGTCACAATTCACTAATCACGTCACCTAGGATCGCACCTTAGGACCGCCTAGTAGTCCTGATAGGATTGAACTCTCACCAAGTGTTCGAATTGCACGTATGTCTCGAGGAGTTCGGTGACGACCGCCTTGTTGCAGTGAAGATGATGCTTGACGCGGTGGATCAGCTCCAGCGCGTAGATGGCCTGCGTCACGTACTCTGTCTGAAAGAGACGCATGACGTCATAGCCAGCAAGGTCTCGCCCCACCGTGTCAGCCATCTCGGAGTGGGTGAGGGTGCGGATCGACTGGGACACGTAGGTGAGGGCGAACACGTCGTCCTTCTTCGACGTCAGCAGGTAGTCGACCACCTTAAGAGGGTTCCATCCATCTCCGTCTGTCTCCCCTTCGCCCACCTTCTCATAGCTGCCTAGCAGTGCGAGTCGCACACTCCCCCCATTCGGCATCTTCAGCTGGGGAGCCGTCGCCATCGCGATCCCATCCGTCGGCACCACGATCGATAGCGGAATCTGAACAGAGTTATCAGGTTATGATGACGGCACTCTGTGATGATGACGTGGCACGGACCGACGACTCGAGGATCTCGACGGGCTCGTCCTTGGGGATGGGGAAGCTGTAGACGGCGGCATTGAAGGACCACTGCGCGATGTACAGAGACTTGCGCAGCTCGTCGCTGCAAAGGGAGTCCTCTCTCTCTCTCTCCCTCTTCCCTCGCTCTCTCTCATACCGCGACAACTCCTCGGGCTTCTGCAGCCGCTCGATTTCTGCGAACAGAAAGGTGGAGAGTATCTTGTGAGCGAAGATCGTCTCGGGCTTGGATGTGAGATGCCAGCACAGAGAATACTGCTCGCGGTTAGACGAGTGACCCCACAGCTGGAAGAAGGAGGTGAGAAAGGGAGAGAGAGATAGAGAGAGGGAGACAGAGAGATAGAGAGAGGCGGCACCTTGATAGCCGTTCCGTCCTGGGCAGCCTTCTCGATGCGCAATCGATTCTCGGGATTGTTGTCGACATAGATGCGCAGAAGGTTGTAGAGTGTGTACCAGATGCAGCTCACACCAGACTGCAACCAGACTCTCTCCTCTCTCTCTCTCTCTCTCTCTCTTCTCTCTCTCTTTCCCTCTCTCTCTTTTTCTCTCAGTCCTCTCCCTATCCATTCTCTTCCTCTCACCTCATACGCATTCCTGTTGTTGCAGGAGACGATCAGTTCGAGCGTCTCGAGAATCTCGTCCTGGTACTTGACCAGTGTCTTGCCTGCAATGGAACCGCGAACATAGTGAACAGCTGTGGCACTCGACTGCCAGTATTTAAATGTGAGTTGCATCGTTGAGGTATCGTTGAACAAATTGTGTGAGTTGCCAAACAGATCGATTACTAACCCGGAGTGTAGAACAGTCCCATGGCAATGTTGCAGTACCAGAGAGCAGACACGTCCATGTCCTTCTTCGAACGGGCATCGGCTGCAAGGAGGGAGTGAGTGAGTGAGTGAGTGAGTAAGTGAGTGAGTGAATGAGTGAGTGAGTGAGTGAGTGAAAAGAAGAGAGTAGGTAGGAGAGAAAAAGTGGAGAGAAGGGGGGGGGGGGGGAGGGATGGAGAGTAGGACAGCACACCATCCAGTGCCTCCTTGAGCTTCTTCGTGAGCAGCTTCATAAAACTCGACCACATTTCCGGAACAAACTAAAATAATCCATTAATTTTGTGTTTCATTCTCTGTCGAAAAGAAAAAAAATTGGATCATTGATCAAGATGACATGTTATGCTTTCAACATGGTCTTCCTCGTCCGTTGTCTAGAAGCACTAAAACTAAAACTGTAAAAGTGTACTAAAAATCTAGCGCCGTCAAACGGGTGAAAGCTAACGTGCGCCATCGTAAAATTCATCAACCAACCACAGAACGGAAGTGAGTTTCAATTCATATACGCACTAGCACAGATGTTCCAAGTGAAACCGTGCTTCTATGAATCATACGTCCCAGCCAAACACAAAATAGTACTACTAGCAAGATAATACACTGATTAGCTACTTATCGTATATATCGTATCCAGTTATCGTATTCAGAAACTGACATAGTTGCACTGTCCGACGAGTCCGCTGGTGATCTCAGTAGCCACGCTGCTCTCGAACTGGTTCGTGCGCACAAACTCCAGAATCTTCCCCGTCAGACTCTGAACGAGTGTTCATACTCTTTTATTATCTCTTGCTCTCCTCTCACCCTGATAGTCTTCTTATCCGCATTGGCGAGCATCAGACCCACGCAACGGTCGAGCACTGTCTTCAGCTTCTTCTCGTCGTAGCCTTCGTTCGACGTCGTCTCCTACAAGGAATATATTCGATTTACCTACAATGGTTTTTCAGAGTACGGTACCTTGAGTCCTCCAATGACAGCGGCCGAACTCTTGGGGGCGCACACAGACACACACTGGATGATGGCGAGGATTCTAGAAGAAGAACGGGTAAAGAAAGGAAAAGAGAGAGAAAAAGTTGCAGACTTGTCGAGTGTCTTCTCAGCCAATCCGGGCAGCTCCCTCGTCAACCACGCAACGTGTTTCTCTTCCGCCGTGAAGTTCTGTTGACGCATCCATCAGTGGTCAATCGATAAGCAATCCATACCTTGTTGTCAGCAGCCTTGGAGCAGTCGACAATCGGCACGAGGATGTAGAAGCAGCACAGAATCTGCAATTACCAATGATCAATGATCGCTTATCAATCGCACCTGAATGGTGGAGGTGGTCTTGTCGATGTCGTTGATGTCTATGGCATTGACAAGTGTCTTCATGAGATGGATGACATGCTGTCTCAGAGGGGCGGAGAGAGATGGGCGGAGCTTGGCGCGACGACGCATCTCGGCTGCGTCCAGGGAAGGGTCAGACTGTAAAAAAAATAATAAGCCCGCCTATGCAGACTCAGCCCACCTCGTCTAGCATCTTCTCCCAGTCGTCCTTAAGAGGCACGCGCTTGCCGACAGCCTTCGAGTCGCCAACCAGAACCAATGTGACCTGATTTCATTCGAGTGAATTTCATTTTAATATCTATTATAGTTCTCAGTATACCTGCTGGAGACAGGCAAGTGTCTGCTCGAGACGATGTGGCTCGCACACCGCGTTCAGAGCCGGATAGATCCTGAACATTAATCGATAATCAATCGATAACCGCAGCCACTCACGCGTCGAGAATGCGCGGCAGTACGATGCCCGGTTCGAGGAAGGCGAGAGAGGCGAGCAGATCGGGAGTAATCTGAAAACGTCGACAGTTCACACAATCAAGTCGACAAGTAGTATACCTACAAAATACTAAATTTACCGAAACGGGTTGCAACGGTTGTTTATAATGAACAACGAAGTGTTCGATTGGAGACGAGTGTGAAAAAGTGACCTGGTTCTCGAAGTTGGTGTAGACGGATAGGATGAGACAGGGCATGAGACACTCCACAGCCGCCGTGACGTCCGCATCCGAGAGACGCAGGGAGGGAGGCGTCTGGCAAATGGATAGTGGTAAGGGGTAAGGAAAGTTGTAGCGTAACACGAACCAGCTTGATCTTCGCCTGTCGCTTGCTGATGCGCTCGCGACGGTAGCGAATCACAATCCTAAAAAGGAGCAAATTAAGGCAGAGAGAAAGGGGGAATACCTGGACGCGAACACCTCAATCCACTGCAGGATGTACTTGGTGTGGGCGCCGTCGTTGGAGGGATGCAGAAACGGCTCGACACACTGCATCAGACGAGAGATGTACGGCTGCACACTGCAACAGTTTCATCTTAGCCCCGCCTCCCTCGCTCCGCCCACTCACCTATTCGGTCCGCCCAGCAGGTAGGCGGCCAGCTTAGCAGTCTGCACATCTGGCGAACCCTCTCCCATCGACACCTTTCCCTCGCGCGCAGACAGACCTATTGAGAGTGAGTACACCACTCCAGCCAGCCTTGGTCGTACCCAGCGAGCGGACGATGCGCGTGAATATCTCCTCGTAGTACGGCGACCAGTCCATCGCACCCGGACAGTCCGCCGCCAGCCTGCAACATGATGTTAGCCACGCCCCATCTGGCCACGCCCCCTCACTTTGCAAACTGCTCGGGCAGCATGTTAGTGAACTTGTTGTTCATCTCGACGGCAGTATAGAGCTTCCAAAGAGTGGGGAACCAGATCGACGAGCCTGAAAGAGGTACCCTCTCGACTCCTGTCCAGCTGTCTCTTACCGTGCGTGGCGTGTTCCTCGATGGTGAGCTTGGTGGGGAGGAATATGATGCAGAGATGCACGAATCGCTCGCCAGAGAACGTGGGGTTCAGCCATTGCAGAATCTAAGACGAGAACATAAAACGCTCGCATAATATGCATAACGCTCATTAAACACTTGCAATCAAACCTTTTGATAGTCTATTTACTTTACATATAATCTCAGATTCCATGAATCATTTTACGTTTGCACATGTACAAATCACCCATGCGTTTACGGACAAAGAAATTCCTTGGTTGCATAGTCACGTGTTGATCTCATGAAATCAAAAAAGAAATAAACACGAGGTGCATCACATATATATATATATATATATATATATATATATATATATATATATATATATATATATATATATATATGATGCACCATAGCCCTCCCTCACTGTCGCCCCACCTCATCCCAAATCTCCCTGGTCGCTTCCAGAGGGAAGAAGGGCCGGAGGGCGATCACCGCCGCCTTGATGTCTCCCGACTTGAGGTGGTGCAGCTTCCCGTACCTACGTATACGGTACTTTCAACATTTACATGGTACACTCACTTGGCCCCGAAGTAGAGGTCGTAGATGGGCTTCCAGTCGATCTTCATATCGTCGCGCGTAAGACGGCTCGGCCTGTAGTACGGTAAGTACAGTAAGGTTACGGTTAAGTACAGTAGGTACGTACACGAGTAGCTTGGTGAGAGCGGAGGCGGCTGCGTGGACGATCTGGTAGGGCTGGCTCTCCTGACACATGGTCAGCACCAGAAGACGCGCCAGCCGCATCAGATCCTCCCGCGTGAAGCGCAGACGGTACTTGTCGATGTACCTGCGAGGGGCGGGGCTAAAGTAGGCGGGGCTAGACTCACGCCTCGAGCATGTCGATGTAGGTGTAGATGCCGGGCATCGCCTCCTCGGTGAGGCTCGCCGCGCACAGCCCGTTCAAGAGCTGCGTGTAGATCTCGTCCGCCTCGCGCTCTGCAAGTGGGGGGCGGGGCTAGTGGGGGCGGAGCTGGCCGTACCGAGCTCGTCGTAGTACGGCAGCATGCAGGCCCACTTGTTAGGCCGCACCCACTTCTTGGCGAGCAGTTTCGGCAGAGTATCTGCCCCGTGGATGATCATTCTGGAAAGGGGGAGATGGGAGTAGAAGGGGCAAGGGAGGCACCTATCTGCTGCGAATGTACGGCGACAGAATGGCAAGAGTGGGAGACCCGCGCGACGCATCGATCCAGACACGCATGCTAATCCAACACAGCCACCCAATCATCTGACAAGTCGAGAATCATTCGAAGCCACGGGAATGTGCATCAGAAAAAACAAAAGAAATACGTGCGCTGAGTCATTTTAACGGATATAGCACAGTGGGGGCGGAGCTGGCCACTGTGCTATATCCGTGCACAGTATAAATATGAAATCATAATACTCAGTTCAACCAATCACACAGTCTAAGGAATAGTTAGTTCCATCACCACTCAGGGCGCGCAAGGGCTAGCGCCGCACGGCGGGCTGCACTGAACTAGGATCGCCCGGGGGCGGGGCTTCGTGGCAAACGGTGCACAGTTTCAATGCGCTTAGCAGCCAGAATAGAATGTCTATAAATTTCGAGTCGCCTCACACTCTCTTCACTCTTGCGCTTTCTAAATGCAACTGATTTGCATAACCCACTGTATTTATCGCAATTAAAACACTATAGTATGTTTCCCTTTCTTCCCTTTGTGTTCCCTTGTTCCCTGCATGTACACTTTACAAAAATATGCATAGTGTAAACAAATAGGTAAAAGATAAAAATAATGATCAAATAACCAACAGCTGAACACGCAATCTCTCTGGTAGATTAGGCACCCGGTGCCGCACCATGGCACCGGGTGCGGTTTTGAGGCACCGAGTGCCGCACCGTGGCACCCGGGGGTCATGGTAAACCACGGGCCGGGCCGTCACGGGCCGTACTATCGAGAGTGTATGATACGTGTGCGGACCGCCTGCCCTCCTTCAACACAAGAGACGGACGCTGGTACGAGTGGTAGAATCATATTTACTGAACTCAACAAGCAACTTATATACGATCCTTATCTCAAGGATAATCAGCGGAGGATGTGGTCATGTGATGCGGGGGCGGAGGAGGAATGTCAACATAGACATTGAAATACACAAATGACTAATCATCAGATTATGAAATCGATGACTAATAGAAACTATACATCGTATCGGTTTCTACACAATACGTTTCCAATCTTATGTGGACTATTTGGAATCATATAAGTCGGGTTCAATTGTTTTTTTCGCAAAGTTATAGAGAACTTTGAAACTGGCAACTAATGCGACTGAAATTGCAAAACTGTCTATGGTAGATATTTAACAACTTTTGATGCAAAATCGCTCTTGAAATTCTGTGAATGAATTGTAAAATAGTTCAAAAATGAAACGAACTATCAATTTCCAAGTGTTCTGTCTTGTGTTCTGTAAAATAGGCCCATGGACAGCCCATGGACAACTTTGCAGAAGTGCAGCGAGAACTCATCTGCACAATCGGCCCTGGGCCGATTTTGCAGGCGAAATTCAGACAGTCTGTAAAATCAGCCCAGGGCCGATTTTACAGACGAATCGCAGACAAAGAGGGCAGAACCATCTGCATTATCGGCCCTCGGCCGATTTTGCAGACAGACCTGATAGCTTGTCTTGGCAAAACATTCGCCGAGCGCGGGACTCGATCCCAAGAAGCGAGCGCGCAGATTGCACAACGATACCACTAGGCCATCCACGCTTGCGCTGCTCTCTCTCAAAGAAGGGGAACAATGCGCTGCGTTCAAAGAGAGAGACTTGATGATGCTTACTTTGTGAATGTAATTGTTTCGGAACCAAGGAACTAATCTTTTGGAAACATAGCATTTGATATTTGAATGTTCACTCTCACACAATTAGCAGTAGCTGTCACAATACTTTTTTGAGGTGCGCGCTGTCGACTATTAGTTAATGCAGCACGCAACATGTGCCAGCGTAGTGTAGTGGTGTAGCACCGCGAACATTGATCTTATCTCGCGAGTTCGAACCTCGCGCTCGGGGAATGTTTTGCCAAGACAAGCTATCAGGTCTGTCTGCAAAATCGGCCGAGGGCCGATAATGCAGATGGTTCTGCCCTCTTTGTCTGCGATTCGTCTGTAAAATCGGCCCTGGGCTGATTTTACAGACTGTCTGAATTTCGCCTGCAAAATCGGCCCAGGTCCGATTCTGCAGATGAGTTCTCGCTGCACTTCTGCAAAGTTGTCCATGGGCTGTCCATGGGCCTATTTTACAATGCAAAGACAGAATGTTTTGGATTTTCAGAAACTTTTACTATTTGAAAACGTGATTTGCATTTTTTTAATGATGGTATGAATTTGCAAACTTTAGTCGCAATATTTACCTATTTCATAGTTTTCCATATGATTGCGAAAAAGACAATTGAGCTCGACTTATATTCAATGTCCTTTGAAGTTTTATATAACCTTACGGGCCGTCCATTCATGACACGGGCCGGTCTGCGGGCTTCACGGGCCGGGCCGGGCCATCGCGGGCCGTACTATTGAGAGTGTATGATACGTTTCCAATACCATTTGGACTATTTGGAATCATCTTCAATGTCTTTTGAAGTCTGTATAACCTTACGGGCCGTCCATTCATGACACGGGCCGGTCTGCGGGCTTCACGGGCCGGGCCGGGCCATCGCGGGCCGTACTATTGAGAGTGTATGATACGTTTCCAATACTATTTGGACTATTTGGAAACATATTCAATGTCTTTTGAAGTTTGTATAACCTTACGGGCCGTCCATTCATGACACGGGCCGGTCTGCGGGCTTCACGGGCCGGGCCGGGCCATCGCGGGCCGTACTATTGAGAGTGTATGATACGTTTCCAATACCATTTGGACTATTTGGAATCATCTTCAATGTCTTTTGAAGTCTGTATAACCTTACGGGCCGTCCATTCATGACACGGGCCGGTCTGCGGGCTTCACGGGCCGGGCCGGGCCATCGCGGGCCGTACTATTGAGAGTGTATGATACGTTTCCAATACTATTTGGACTATTTGGAAACATATTCAATGTCTTTTGAAGTTTGTATAACCTTACGGGCCGTCCATTCATGACACGGGCCGGTCTGCGGGCTTCACGGGCCGGGCCGGGCCATCGCGGGCCGTACTATTGAGAGTGTATGATACGTTTCCAATACTATTTGGACTATTTGGAATCATAATCAATGTCTTTTGAAGTTTGTATAACCTTACGGGCCGTCCATTCATGACACGGGCCGGTCTGCGGGCTTCACGGGCCGGGCCGGGCCATCGCGGGCCGTACTATTGAGAGTGTATGATACGTTTCCAATACTATTTGGACTATTTGGAAACATATTCAATGTCTTTTGAAGTTTGTATAACCTTACGGGCCGTCCATTCATGACACGGGCCGGTCTGCGGGCTTCACGGGCCGGGCCGGGCCATCGCGGGCCGTACTATTGAGAGTGTATGATACGTTTCCAATACTATTTGGACTATTTGGAAACATATTCAATGTCTTTTGAAGTTTGTATAACCTTACGGGCCGTCCATTCATGACACGGGCCGGTCTGCGGGCTTCACGGGCCGGGCCGGGCCATCGCGGGCCGTACTATTGAGAGTGTATGATACGTTTCCAATACTATTTGGACTATTTGGAATCATATTCAATGTCTTTTGAAGTTTGTATAACCTTACGGGCCGTCCATTCATGACACGGGCCGGTCTGCGGGCTTCACAGGCCGGGCCGCCGGGCCATCGCGGCCCGGCCCGGCCAGTGATGCCTTTCTTCTCCTTCTTGACAGCTCTCTCTATCGCAAAGTTGGGCTCTTTTTCGATCGAGTTGCGTGATTTGTAGCTGACAGATGATTCTTGTTTTGGCTCTTGTTTCACTTTTGGTTTTTCTTCTGTTTCCTTGTTGATTTCGTCCACAATACGAGGCTTTTTGTATTCAAACTGGTCCGTTGCGTTTTCCTCGTAGTCATCATTGTCTGCTTTTACAAACTTTCTCTTTGGTGCTGGTTCGTGGTCAATGTGGATGTCTTACGCAAGTGGTTCAAGGACTTGATCCTTGTATTCATCTTCATCAAAATATACGTCATTGTATGCAAATTCCTCGTCAAAGTCTTTACTTTTTGGTTTCAACTTGCAAGTAGCCAGTTTTTGTTTATTGTAAGCCGTTTTGACGCGTTGTCCAAGTTGTTTGTGTTTGTCAGATCGTTGTTTGAACTTGTTTGATTTTCGATAGCGTACCATTTTCATGCTGATGCGCAGTTGTGACTGATCGATTTTGGAAAACAGAAGTAGGTCTCTCAGAGTCTGAATCATCCATGTCTTCGAGAACGCTATGACTTGTAGGTGTAGTGCTCGACTGATTAGTCACATCAGAATCACGGACCTTGGACAATTAATCAATTGCATCATGAAACTTTTGAAAATGAGAAGACGACACTTTCCTTGGTCTACCGTCGTCTCTCACCTCTAGCTCACTTTTTAGTTTTCGAAACCGTAGCATGAGATCATTGTAGAGTGCGAGTTTTTGATCCGTCGACAGCCGTTCGTTGTGCAGCACTCGATTCTTCTTGAGTCGCGCGTTATCCACAGTCTCGCTATTCGAGGAGCCTTTGATGATTGAATGTGTAGCATTATCCACGGGAACAAGACGATGTTTCAAAAATGACATTTTAAATAACAAGTTTGCAAATGACAGACTATTTATATATGTTTCAATCGTTAACACTACTAGATATGATCCAATGTGGCACGAATAATCATTTTCACGAGCCGGTGATGTTTTGACAACACTTGGACAGCTAGCTTTCGAGAACGAATTCCAGCAATCATTTCAATTTCGGTCAGCACTTTGAACAGGGCACTCTTTTCTTGATCGGTGACTGCTATCTTATTTCGTAGAAAATTGTGAAACAATACAATAATTAGACCAATCTGAACATTTCTTAGTTGAGAGTAATCAATTCGGTCAACTTGAACTTTACGTCATGCGCTAGGGGTTTTAGCGAGAAAAACGAATATTTTCGAAATCCAAGTACGTTTTAGTATAAAGAGTTATTGATTCGTAACTAGGGTTACTGGAATGCACTGATTTTTCTTTTTCCAACAAGTATAAACATGTATGGGTACCTAGCAAGAGTCGAGCCATATCCCACCTCACAAATGTGATCGCATCTCTTTAGTGGCCATAGACTTTCACTTTTCATTGATGCACTAGTTCCAGCCGAATCAGTTATTGGCTACAGAGTAGTATTCACTCACTCTCGATTTTCCTTCGCACTGATCTGTCTGCGCACTTTTCGGTATACATACTCTCTTACATTTACTGCTCTCTCCAGTGTGCATACTAGTGTTGGGCAAAATCCTAATCCGAGTTGGATTTTGGATTTTGGATTAATCAAAATCCCAGATATTCAGGGTTTTGGATTTTGGATTAATCCGTAATCAAAAATTGTGGATTTCGGGTTTTGGATTAACCCAAAATCCAAAATTTTTGGATTTTGGATTTCAGATTAATCCAAACTTTGGATTTTGGATTAATCCAAGTTTTACATTGTCTTTTTGGCATCTTTATGCCTTACTAATAGTAGAATTTGGTGTTTTTGATGTTTCTGTAACGTTACAAAGGCGCCGTTATAGATGAAAGCTCAAATAAAGTGAAATTTCATCATTTAAAATAGTGTTGGGCAGGATTAATCCAAATTTGGATTAATCGGATTAATCGGATTAATCCGAATCTTAATCCAAAATCTTAGAAATTTCGGATTTCAGATTAATCCGAAATCCAAAATCCAGTTTTTTGGGGATTTGGATTAATCCAAAATCCAAAATCCAGAAATCCGGGTTTTGGATTTTGGATTAATCTACTCGTTTACAAATTGTTAAAATAATGTTGTTTTAAATGATGAAATTTCACTTTATTTGAGCTTTTAATCTATAACGGCGCCTTTGTAACTTTACAGAAACATCAAAAACACCAAATTATACTATTAGTAAGGCATAAAGATGCCAAAAAGACAATGTAAAACTTGGATTAATCCAAAATCCAAAGTTTGGATTAATCTGAAAACCAAAATCCGAAAATTTTGGATTTTGGGTTAATCCAAAACCCGAAATCCACAATTTTGGATTACGGATTAATCCAAAATCCAAAACCCTGAATATCTGGGATTTTGATTAATCCAAAATCCAAAATCCAACTCGGATTAGGATTTTGCCCAACACTAATTTAAAACGACATTATTTTAACAATTTGTAAACGAGTAGATTAATCCAAAATCCAAAACCCGGATTTATGGATTTTGGATTTTGGATTAATCCAAATCCCCAAAAAACTGGATTTCGGATTTCGGATTAATCTGAAATCCAAAATTTCTAAGATTTTGGATTAAGATTCGGATTAATCCGATTAATCCGATTAATCCACGATTAATCCAAATTTGCATTAATCCTGCCCAACACTAGTGCATACTCTCTCACCTGTCACACTCTATCTGATGCTCTCTATTCTTACATTCCCACCAATGTTGTTCCATCTAACTACACTATTGATTTCATGTCTTTACTATTGAAATCGTAGTGAGATCACAGATAAAGGTTACTATTTAGCTTTTGCAACCATGCATTCGCAACAATTTCGAAATGAATGAATGAATTTATTACAGAAAAATCTGCGTCACACAAATCACAATCACATTAAAAAAATAACCCGAAGCAATCAATTTAATGGAGAAGTGGGGAAGGTGAGAGAGGAAGAGATCTGGTACGTTTGTGGCACACGCCCCCAGCCTTGGTGGAGGGTGAGGAGCGGCGGAGGGAACCGCTTGCACGACCGCGAGGTGTGCACTAGGAAACGAGCGCACATTCGACAACCATTACTCAACCATCACTCTACCTTGTCTCACTGTAACTGAGCGTTTAGCGAATCCATAATATTTAATTGAAAAGATGATAGAACTATATGCATCGTCTATGTGGGAGTGAGTGCGTGATTGGATGGAAAGTGTTCTGGTGGTCAAAGGACGACGGGGGAGTATGGTGGCGGGGCTCTAAGGGCATCTCTTCTCGAGTGGTGTGTATGGAGGGAGGTGAAAGAGGGCCGAGCCGTCGACCGTCATGAATGAGTGCTGACCACCAGAGAGCAGCCGGAGTGAAGTTGAGCCAGCGACACGCCAAGACAGTACGGGCGTACAAACACACAACGAATGACACAAACTAGACAGCACAAACAAATACAACACTGAACATGTATGCAAAAGATATTCGAAACAGGACAGGGTCCTTAGTGTTTGAGATTGAGTGTCTTAGATAGATCAATGCGTGATAGAGCTTTCACAAATAGCGAGTGCCGTTTTCTGATTATACCTGGATGTGCCTTGGTTAGTGCGAGAATGAATCGCGCCGTTCGGAGAGCATATGAATTGTGTAGTAGCGTGGATCTGGTAGCCTTGATATGAAACGCGAAACCGCCTGTGCGCCCGCGACTCGGTTTGATGCGAAACAGTGTTGAAAATGGAATAGCAACAAGCCCCTTTATACATCTCGTGTGCAAACACGATGTCACTACGAGCACGCCGGTCACATAGGCTAGTGAGTCCTAACAGCTTCAACCGGATAGAGTAGTCTGGCATTGCGAGGGGGTATTGATCGAAAGGGAACACACGGTAAAAGAGGATTCGGGTGAAATAGCGTTGCACTTTTTCTAGCGCTCGTATATCTTTCAAGAGGTGTGGACTCCAGACCGGTGAAGCAAACTCGACGACGAGTAGTACATAAGTTTTGAAAAGCGAAGTGAGCACGAACTGGTCGCATGTGGTGATTGAGCGCAAAAGGAGGCGAGCCCGCGCCATGCCAGATTGAGCCCGCACGGTAGCGTTGAGACATGGGTTGGCAGTGGAATCGACTTGCAAGCCGCGGTCGCGCACGCGCTCGCAACTAGACAGCCTCTCATCACCGAGCAAGTACTCATGACAAGGGTTGGCCTTCCCCAAATGCACTACACTACACTTTGACTCGGCTAATTCAAGCTGCCACTCATGCGCCATCTTCGAATGTGGTTGATCGCTGCTTGTAGTGCGAGGTGCGCGGTATCAGCTGTTTTTAGATGGTAAGAAATGTATATCTTGATATCATCTGCGAAAGCTCAAAATTGAATGCCTTTTGGTAGACCGATCTCAATACCAGTGATGTACATAATAAATGAAATTGGTCCCAAAACCGTACCCTGAGGCACTCCAGATGGTGATTTCGCGGCTTCGGAAAAACTGTCATTCACCCTTACAGTAAAATCTCGATCATATAGGAACGACCGTATCCATTCTAACATCACACCGCGAATACCGAAAGACTCACACTTGCTCAACAACTTCTCGAGATTCACCTTATCGAATGCTTTTCTGAAATCAAAATACACTATGTCAGTCACCATACCAGATGCACTCACTCGAGTCCAGTCATCAAAACACAATAACATTTGAGATGTCACTGACCGTTTGCTTCGGAAACCATGTTGTTCATGAGAAAGTAGAGACCTGGACTCGAGAAAGTGTATAAGATGTTTCCTGATCATTCGTTCAGAAAAAATGACAGTAACCTTGGAGAGAGCAGAACAGATAGAGATCGGTCTGTACGCACTAACTACACTTGCCTCGCCACCGGGTTTCAAAATTGGTGTGACATGTGCCTGCCTCCATGCAGTTGGAATCACCCCTTCGCGCAATGATATGTTGAAAATGATTGACAAGGGAAGCGAGAAATCGCGAGCGCATTTTTTTAACACAATGGGAGGGATACAGTCTGCGGGTAAAGAGCACGATGGTTTGAGGCGTCGTAGGAAGGGGCCACATTGGATGGGAATAGAGGCGGCATCTCGAAAGTAGCGGTGGTGCGAGGGAGGAGTGGTGGAATAGCTGTGTTTTCTCTAACGAACACCGACTCAAAGAACTGGGAGAAAGCAGAGGCCTTATTACTATCGCGGTGGATGATCTCTCCAGTCAGTGATTGCATTCGAATAGGGAGAGATGATTTCGGCTTCACAATAGATGACAAAAACGCGTGAAACGTGCGGTTACCCTTGAGAAACTGCTGTTTTGTTTTACTTCTCTCATAGCGTCTCAAGTGGCGTGTGAGATCGAAACAGACTCGCGCGTACAGGGGATCATTCGACAAACCACGATCAAACAATTGCGCTTTTTGACGGAACAGGTTGCGAATGTGGTCGGGGTACGACTGCCACTTAGATTTCTTACGCTTGAAAGGAACGTGCTTAGCCCTTAGCGAGTACATTTATCACAGTTGACACGAAAAGCGCATACATTTCATCCATACTTAGAACAGTGCTCAAACAGTTCGAACCAGTCGGTGGCGCGCAGAGAGTGACCGATTGCATCAAAATCAGCTGCATGAAAATTGGGATACTGTTTCATAACAGGCGGAATTGGGGGGCAGCTGATTGTGGCAGTGATAGAGAGATGATCATTCGAATGGCAAAAGCGGTCAGTCACCTCAGCGCTCACCACGGCTGGGGCATTTGTCAAAAGCCAATCGATTGTGCGGTTCTGACGGGTTGGAGTGGACACGCAGTGAGTGATGTCAAATGAGGACCAGAGATCGCGAAAACGAGAGTATTTGGAATCAAAAGTAGGGTCGACATTGAAATCACCTACGACAATTTGGGTGTGATCGCACGTGAGTAGGTCAGAGAGCGCGTCAGTGAGAGATTCATCGGTGGATGCGACAGTCGAAGGAGGGCGATAAACACATATAAAACGGAATTTCATAGCGCAAGACAAATCAAAGGCTAACACATCATAGCTACTTTTCAGGGAGAGTTTCACACGGTTCACAACAAAATGATCACGCACCAACACAAGTACACCACCACCGTGGCGGTTTCTATCCTTGCGCATGACGAGATAGGGCAAATGAGAATGACAAGACTGAATGGGGCGGTACTAATGTAGAAATGACAGTAACCCAAAGCCGTTGTGGGAATCAGCAATAAGCAACTGTGATTGTTATTGTTTTCGAATCTGTTGACGATCACACATGAAAGACACCCAGACAAGACAAGTTCATTCTCGGAACGGAGGTGAGAAGAGAAGGCGACAGAAAGGGAGGGAGAGAGAGAGTAGTGAGTAGTGAGTAGTTATAGATAGAGAGATAGAAGGGAGAATTTTCAGGCATCGACAGCCTACAAACCAGGTGAGAACACTCCGCATCTGGGAGACTGGAACAGAGGAGAACAATACATGAACGATATCATCTCAGTGAGTTCGACAAATAATATTTTTCCAACGTCAAAAACGATCTTTCAACACATTTTGTAATTTGTTGAGAGTATGAACAACTAAATGGCGGGATGGACGGATTGGAATCTCGTGCTCGACATGCAGGTGAATCAGAGAAGAGAAGGAATGCATCTGTAGAAGACGGGCATACTTGATCCCGCTTCGGTTGCAGGACGGTCCGAACTGGGCGAACAACTACGTCGACGCTCCCATCATTATCAATCCGGAGACAAGCGAGAGTACTACAAGCAACCAATGTACTACGCCATCGGCCACTTCAGGTAGACTCTCTCTCTCTCTCTCTCTCTCTCTCTCTCTCCCGCTCTCTCTCTTTCTCTCTCTCTCTCTCTCTCACTCATTCATCAGCATGTTCGTCCGTGCTGGCTTCGCGCGCACCGACATAGACGTGCCCGATGGACTCGAGGGTATGTGATTCGTCGATCGACAGAGTGAGTGTCGCTATGGCATATGATGGGATGCCTTCCTTGCAGGCCTGCGTCGTGTGGTGGTGTTGCTGACCCAGCGTGACTCGTCCTTCTCTCTCTCGTTGATCGACTCGGAGCAGCCGGGCTGGTCTGCCCTCCTCCACGTCCCCGCCAGATCATATGTCACGGCCGTGTGGCAAGATCCCGTCGCCTGAAAACAACCCGCATAAACAATAAACTTTGACTTTGAATTGATTCTAAAAACAACAAACTTTAATTTGATTCTAAAAAACAATAAACTTTGATTTGAATCAAACTCATTATATATCGCAAAAAGAATATTTTGACTCTGATGAGAATATGAGGTTTAGTTAAGAGTAAAACTTTTTATCGATTGCACAAGAACTTATGAATAAATCTGTTCAGATATACAGGTGGCTGCGTCTGACTATGCCAAAAATAAAAAAAAGTGTAACACTACTCTATTATTAGACGCATCGTCTGTACTATATCTTATCACCGCATTCTCACGCGAGCAGTTCATCGCTCTTCCACACAGTTCATCACTGCCATCACTTTGTTTATCACCGATTATTTATCGAGCAACCACATGGGCTTTTCACTGATCCATGCCCTTAGTGCGGTATAAGAAGACCGGCTATGAGAACCGCTCAACATTGTGTTTGTATTGTTCGCTATGCACGGTCTTTGGACAATCGCCTTAAGCCTACTCTTCATGGAAACGACAGGTGAGACACCATACCGTAATAGCCATAATGCATTTAGCAGTCAAATGTGTTGTAGTTATTACAAATAGGCAGTGCCAACTGGTTGTTGCAGCGGACCGGCCGTGTGCGGCTCGGGAATACCAACACCTTCTCGAGTCGGGTACTGTATGTGTGTGCAATGCGACGTACTGCGATGACATACCGCCAGTCGGACAGCTAGACAAGGCACAGGTGCGGATACAGAACAGACAATGAAAACGATGAGAAAACATGAATGGCTTTACCTTACATTCAGATCGCCATGTATCTCTCTACGAAAGACGGCCACAGACTCAGCCGCTCCACTCTTCAGTTCGCGACAGAGAAGAAGAAGAGTGAGTGGAGACTGTAGAAACACCTCACTCACTCACTCACTCACGGTTGCGTTGCAGATTCGTCGCACCGGGTGGTGGTTCAGTCTCTCAACTACCAGCAGACAGTGCTGGGGTTCGGAGGAGCGTTCACGGATGCGACCGGCATCAATCTGGTCGCCATAGGACAGGACATGGCGAATGACATCATCCACAGCTACTACTCCAGTGATGGTGCGGTATGAGTTATTATGATCTAATAAGATCTAACGCAACACAGCTACTGTTGTGTATGACCTTTTCAAAAATAATCGAAAGAACAGTGCATGTCTGGTCCAATTCACATCACTTCAACATTTCGATACGTGTCACGCGGTTACACATTCCAAGCAATATGTTATCAGTGCGTTGATATTATTTTGGTGAATGGTGATAGCGAACATCAGTCGGAATAATCATCAATAGGATTAAGTAATCAAACCTCGACCCTGGAATGTGGTGGTATGATATTGCAGAAAATCGCAAAAACAAAAAGTCAACCACGCAACTACGCTTAATAGAAGTTTGTGATAAGATGTTGACTTGAGGTCTCGGCTATTCTATCGGCCGCGTGCCGATGGCCTCCACTGACTTCTCCACACATGAATACAGCTACCTCGACACACCACACGTGAGGCTGCCCTCATAGATAGATCTGACCTGCGTGTTTGTAGGACTTCAATCTCACGACCTTCAACCTCACCATTGAAGACTACGCATTCAAGCTGCCGTATATCAAGCAGGCCATTCAACTCGCAGACACTCTCAGGTGAGACAGAGTCATGACAGCACTTATTCGCGTACTCAATGTCTACACTAGCATACTCTATAATTTATGATGTGCAGGTTGTTCGCGTCGCCCTGGTCGGCTCCCGGTTGGATGAAGTCGAATGGAAACATGCGAGGAGGCGGCAAGCTGATTGGAGACGGAAAGGGACCCTACCAGACCACCTGGGCAAATTACTTCATTCGGTGGGTGGGACAGTCTCTCTCTATCCGTCTCTCTCTTATTCCGCTCTCTACTATCTCTCCAACACCCTCTACAGATTTTTCGAAGAGTACGCGAAGGAGGGAGTGAAGTTCTGGGGTCTCACCCCCCAGAATGAGCCGACCACAGGGGCTGACAAGCACTTCCACTGGCAGACCATGTACTTCGACGCTGGCATGGAGAGGTAGGGGAGGAGGAAGAAGAAGAGACGACGAGATAGAGAGAGGAAGAGGCAGAGGAGGTGAGAGGTGTTCAGGGACTTTATCCGCGACTACCTTGGCCCCGCCCTCCATTCCACGAACCTAACCAAGGACATTGCTCTGATGATCGTAGATGACCAGAGGTTCTTCTATCCCATGTACCCCAATGAAGTGCTGAAGGTGAGATAAATTCCCCTCCTTCCCTCCCCTTCTCTCCCCCCCCCCTATTCACCCACCCCTTGTAGGACAAGGAGGCAGCCAAGTACATCTCGGGCATGGCCCTCCATTGGTACGAGAACTTCCTTGTTCCGGACAAGGTTCTGTCGATGACACACGACGCCCACCCGGACAAGTTCATCCTCGCCACTGAGGTGCGCCCCCTCTCTTTCCACTTGATGTGATTGTACTGAGTGAGGGACTGTATTGAGTGCAGGAACACTCTGCGTGTCGTCTATCGCAGTGTTTCAGGCGTGCAATGGCTACTTGCCCCTCGAGGGGAAGCCAGTGCTCGGCGACTGGGAACGCGCAGACAAATACGCGTACGACATCATCACTGTGAGGCGTTCGGTTCCAATTTATCACCCCATGAGTTTCCAGGATATGAAGCACTGGGTGGTCGGATGGACAGACTGGAATCTCGTGCTGGACATGGAGGTGGGAGAGAGAAAAAAGAAGAGACAAGGCTAGGAGAAAAAAAGGAAAAAAAAGAAAAAAAAGAAAAGGGAGCTGCTTACAGGGCGGTCCGAACTGGGTGAAGAACACGGTCGACGCGCCGATCATCGTGAACCCGAAAAGGAAGGAGTACTACAGACAGCCCATGTTCTACGCACTCGGACACTTCAGGTGACAACCGACAGCCATATTTCCCAAATAAAATAATGAAAAGCAATGTTGTTTTACAGCAAGTTCGTGCGTCCTGGCTTCAAGCGAGTCGGACTCCACTTCCCCTTGCCAGATACTTGCGAGGGAATCGCATTCGCAGACACTCAAAGTGTGTTGGTACCCCGTAGTCGTTATGCTTGATCAGAGCCTATCTCTCTCGAATGTTGTCTTGTTTGTAGGCGGTCGTCGGGTAACAGTGTTGCTGAATCGTGGCTGGGAGGAGCAGAGAGTGTCTCTCTCGGACTCCGAGGCGCCCTCTCTCCATGCCCACTTCCTCCTCCCGCCAAAAGCCATCGTCACACTCGTATGGGAACATCCCAACAAGCACTTGTGATCCCAACAAAATGTTGTACATATGACAGAAAGTGTATATTATTTGATTGCGAGGTTAATGTTTACTGCATAAAATTATAAGAAAACAACGAGAAAACATCTGGCGTTGATGCAAGCATCGTTTCTCTTTTCATTCATTTATTTGTTCGTCCGTCAGAGCGCTTTCTCAAATACCATTCTTCTCATTCGCCCAGTCAGATGATAGTTGAAGCGAGTTTCACATCAAATACCATCACCAGATTCAAAGGGATATGTACTCGTTTGCTGTACAAACATCGCTACTACTGAAAATGATTGAGTACCCTTTGTTCATTTTTATCTTCGAGAAGACCGGACGCATATGGGGCAAGCTATACTCATTCCAGACACACATGATATGTTTTATAATGACAAATTATTATAAAACATATCAGTGAATGATAACATTTATACAATTGTTTAAACATCATCACCACCAAGTGAACATTCGCCTATCACCGTCTCACTTCATTCTCTTGCACAGCTTGACAGCCAGAGTGTCCCGACCGCCCATGTTCACAATGTGGGAGGCTGAACACACCCACTGAGGGTCGCCACAGAACGCGTTCTCTGCAAGGGAAGAGATGGGGGGGGGAGCGAGAGAGAGAGAGAGAGAGAGAGAGAGAGAGAGAGAGAGAGAACTGCACCCACTGAGACTCCTCTTGTCCTGACTGAGTGCGACTACGCACCCGTCCTCCTTCAACACCCTCCTCCACTCTCTCAGAAGACGAGGGTACAGCACCCGGTTGTCCGTCACACTACCCAGCTTCTTGCCGAACCTACAAGAAGAGGTAAACATGAAGGAATGACAGCGACAGAGACAGGAAAATAGAGAGAGAGAGAGAGAGAGAGGGGGAGTGAGAGAAAGAGAGAGACTGACGGCAAATCAGTGACGACCGCGTCAACAGTGCCGTCCCTCAGCGGCAGTCTACTCGCATCCCAGCGGGCGAATCCGACAGCGGATGAGTGGAGGGAAGGTGAGCAGTGCGCCTGGCAAGCCACTCATTCAGTGAACACCCCCCCCCCCCCTGCCATCCCACCTCGTTGTGCACGCATCTCTCGAGCGCTTTGTCGTGGCTGTCGCCTCCCAGAAAGAGACAGGCAGGGTGCGAGAGAGCGCCCTCCAGAGGAATCGAACCGCCACCACACATCGCGTCAACCACTATAGAACCTGCAAAGGAGAGGTAGACAAGGGGGGGGGAGACGCACCCTTGCTCAAGCCGGCCATGGCGACGAGGCAGTTGCATATGGTGGCCCGCATGGTGGTCGGCCCGAATGCCACCACATTCCTCTTGAACATGGTCACCGGGTTGAGACGCACCAGCAACGAAACCTGCAAGCCACACGCGTTCTCTCATTCACCTCATCCACAACACCTAGACAAAACTGTGATATATATATATATATATATATATATATATATATATATATATATATATATATATAACACTCACACTACCTCCGTCTGACTCTCTCCCCCTCTCCACCCACCGTCTCGTCCCGTATGGTTAGCACTATCTCCATCTGCTCTCCCTTCATGTCGGCCTTCCATCCGAAGCAGTCGTTGATGGCAGTTCCGAGCACAGCCGCCGCCTCCGGGGAGGAGAACGAGGAGAGGGCGGACGGACCCGCGCGGTGGCACGTCACACTCAACACAAGAACAGTCACGCCAGACCAAGAGGGGACACACGCAAACTCATATTGCGATAGTGATGTGGTCATGTCATATACATCACCGGATAAAACTCTAATATGACAATTTAAAAGATGATTGTGTGAGTGTTGCATCTGACCGAAACGACGGCTGCCGTCTCTCTCGGTTGCCGGTGCGCGGACACTCAGTGTACGTGCGCAGAGACTCCTGCAGGGGAGTGAGAGGAGGACATAGCCAGACCATACCTTCCATGCCTCGTCCACAGTCTCCCCCGTCGCCCTCTGCCAGCAGTCGATGGCAGTCGACCAGTCGGCGCGGGACAGACACGAGAGAAGGAGAGAGAACACCTGCAGGCATCCTCCACTCTGTGCCTCTCCCCCTCCCACTCACCTCCTCCTTCTCCCATCCGCTCATTCCCTCGTGTCGCTCCTCCAGAAACACGCAGTACACATTGTCCACCGACCGCAGTCCGAGCACCTCAACGAGACCCTCCCTTTCTCCCCTCCTTCTTCTCTCGCCTACCTTGTCCACCTGCTCCCCTCCCTCCACCCTCCACCGACAGCTCCCTCTCCCTGTCGTCCCTCCACATCCCAACACTCTCCGTGCTTCCTGGTTCGCATACTGCTCGAATCCTGTCACTACGGACGCTTGGATCAACATCATGCCTTAAGTACCCATTCAAAAATCATACTAGTTACGGAGCTCGATGCCGTAAAAACAGGCCGAACGTGTGATTGTGTATCATCAGGGACACTCATCAGTAATTGAGGGCGCGGTTCCACTGTGGAAATGAGTAAACATGTGTGTGAACACATACACGATCATTGAGAATACCAATTACAAAACAAGTCCACGACGAAAGCGTCGATATTCGAGACTCCGTGTGATTGAATACGAATGCAGATAATTTCTGTCGGATAAATACCATGCCCCTTTATGTTCAAGAGCATTTCGCAATAGTATATCATTGTTTATTTTCAAAAACAACATATCCATAGCATAATCGTAATACGAAACGAACGAGAACGACATTAGAATAATTAGAAACTTGTTCATAACATTGCTTGGAAAACGAAGACGTACAATTTTGCAAGATCGAGTCTCAAAATTCGCGTGTCTAAAAACTATCTAAAATTATATGCAAAGAGCACAAACAAAAGTGCATAACATTGATCAACGAGTGTTGACAAAAGAGAAAAAGGAAACTCAGAGTAACGAAGGGGAGATGAGATTTCACGGTGCGAACGCGAACCAATGGTTCGAACAATCAATTAATCAATTATATGATTGGAGGGGCGGGCTAGATTTGAAAAAGTAGAGCACACCGTATTCATATCTCGGATGCGAATGGGGGAAAAACACATGTACACACAAGAGACAATCGAAGGGAAAGGGAGAACCTAGGTGGGCCAAGCCATCCTAGTCGTCGAGGATGATGCAGTCGTCAGCACCAGCTGGTGCGACCTTCGACGCGGCGGGCACCGGTTTCAGAGGCTCCTTCCCTAAAACATACATACTACTTTGAAACAACAAAAACAAATATTAACAATAACAAAACAAAACAAAACAGCAAAAAGCCAAAAAGACACACCTTGAGGGGCAGAGGAAGGAGCGGGGTTACCATTCTTGGGATGGGTGGACGTGAGATGGAGCTCGAGCTTCTGGTATGAGGAGCACTTGAAGCTGCACACATCGCAGCTGTACATGATCTCGGCAGAGCACAGCTTCACCTGGTGGTCAGCCACCAGGTGCTGCAGCATGTTGAACGCGTACTGCTAAAACACACAAACACTAATTACTCATTAGTATAGCCCCATTACTTTCCCTCCCCTTTTATTCAAAATGCCTACACGACACTATCACTCTTAGAATAATCGATCGCTGCCGAATGCACACGCTAAGTGCATAGAACACGCGAGCAAGTCAGACCATAATGCACGTCACGTAGCTATACCCGAAACGCACCTTTCCGCACAGCTTGCACCTCCCTCCATCCTCCTTCTTCTGTGCCTTGGCGAGCAGATCCGAAGTGACCAGACCGTGCGACATGACCAGATGCCTCTCCAGGCCCTCGTACGTCCAGAACCTAGATCGGACTGTTAGTCTGCTACCGTCCCCTGGCACACGCACCTCTCCTTGCATCGGCTGCACGCGAGGGGCGCGCCCTGCTGCATATCCGTCGACGACTTGTTCTTCATCTGCTTGTGGAAGAGCTGCAGGTGGTTGAGGTACCTCTCCTTGTCGGGCACGTTCTGGTCGCAGATCTCGCACGTCGTGCCGCCGGACGACGCGAGGGCAGAGGCGGGGGACGAGGACGCGGCGAGAGAGGGACGACCCACCTCAACACCACACAGTTAATGACAGTTTGACAGTCTACTGGACTAGTTGACCGACTCACAGGCACCTTGGCAGTGGATGCGTGTGGGCGGGCGGCGGCGAGCTTCTGCTGCTGCTGTGCCGCCTGGAGTGTCTTCGAGTAGGCAGCGAGGGTCGCCGCCGCCGCCGGGTTGCTCTGTCCCTGTCGTCGCAGGTGCGCTTGCATAGCTTGAAAACAAAATTATCGGTAAAAATACAACATTCTCATACCGACATTTATTTTTTTCAATCAACGTCAACCAACCTGCATCGCTATTGTTCTGGTTCAATTGTAATGCAACTACAAAAAATGCAGCTAAACCACCGTTATACAGCAATATATATATATATATATATATATATATATATATATATATATATATTGAAAACGCACCGGCAATGAGGCTGTTCTGGTTCATTCCGTTGACTCCCATGCCCATGAGAGCGGCGGCGGCAGCGACTCCCGGGTTGGCGGCCGCAGCGGCAGCGGCACTCGCCGCCGTCGCCCCGCCACGCTGCTGCGCCGCCAACTGCTGCTGACGCAACCTGCAACACAACACCTCATTACACTTTCACGAATCATAACGACAATCGATTCGCACAATTTATTGTTGATTCGCATTGATTCGCACCGGCACGCATCACCCACATGTTCAGCTGTTGTTGCTGCTGTTTCAGAAGCGCCGCGGCCTGAAGCGCTGGCAGATTCCTGAATATAATAACATAAGTAGCTTCACTCACGAACATATATAAAACAAAGTAACAAAAAGGAAAAAACAAAAATTGAAGCACCTTCTCTGTGCGGCAGCGATGGCGGCGGCCTGCTGGGCGGCGGCTGCTTGCTGCTGGGCGGCGCGCTGCTGCTTCAACTGCTGCTGCTGAGCCACCTCAACACACTCATCATCTCGCCCATCCACCCCCTCCCTCTCCCCTCCACTCACCTGCTGCTGGGCCAGGATCGTCGGGTCGATCGGCGGCTTCTCCCACAGCCACTCGTTCACAGCACACACGTCGAACGGCTTCTGAAAAGCCACACATCAACCAATGAAAGATGGAAGGGAGGAAAGAGACTGACTTTGACACCCATGATCTGTCTGAGCTTGACGTAGTCTTTCTTGCACAGCCTGAGATGCTGGTCCCTCTGTCCCTTGTAGACAAAGTCCTCCTCGCAAATCATACACGGGTTCTTTAGCGGCACGTCTGGCTTTTTGGCGAGCATTGCGTGATCTTCCCTGCAACGACAAGCATTCTCCCCATAACCGATTACTCTTCGTCTCCTCTGTCAACTCACAAGTAGTGTTTCATGATGCGGCTCTCGTTCGTGTCGAACTCGGGGCACATTCCGCACATGTACTTCCTTCCATCGAAGTGAGCCTGCGAGCGGTGGTCGGCCAGAACCACGCGAGACTCCGTTCGGAATCCACACACCTGTTAAGGTTACGTTGCCCACACAAACCCAACATACGAAAACACATCAGAACCGGTGCTGACCTGGCAGGAGTAGGTCTTCATCTTGAAGGGCTCGTTCTTCTTCTTGAGCGCCTCCCAGACGGGCTTGAGCTGCGCGGCGACCTGCTTGTACGTGTCGAGGTTTTTGGGCGTCTCGGGCAGGTTGCGCGCGTGCACAATGTCGCAGTACGTCGACTCCTGCACCAGGTCCTGTCCGATCTCGATGAGCAGCTTGGTCATGTGCGGCGCGGGGTAGTGGCTCTTGAGCAAGTGGCGCTCCTTCTTCTCCTGCTCGCTCAGCTTGGGCCGCTCCTCGCCGAACATGCGAGTGATCACCTTGGACAACGGGTGCTCCGGGTCGTGCTCGATCAACACGTCCACCACCTGCATACGTAGATTACTCTAATCAACACAACAACAACACGCACCTGGCTGGGCGGCTCGGATATGGTGTTGGGGAGGACGAGCTGCTTGTCGAGGATCAGCTTGCGGACAGACAGCGGCTCCTTCTGTACCTGCACGTTGATCGCACCCAGAAGAGCGTCCAAGATCTTCCTCTCCACGCTACGCCCTGAGTCCAGCGCCTGAATATATATTATATTTTAAAAAAAATTTTACGACACGACTTCATTGAACACTGACCTCGACTATGTACTCTTCTAGCTTGTTGAGAAGAGCGTCAGAATTGATCAGCTCCGGCTCCTTTTCTTTCTTCTTTTCCTCACTCTCGCCCTCCTTCTTTTCCTTCTCTTCGGATGTGCCAGCTGCAGCAGCATCACTCTGTAGAAATGGAATATGATCAAAGGTTATCGACAATGTTTTCGATTGCGCATTGCGAATGGAATAACTTGTCAAGTCTAACATACCTTGACATGGGGGTCGTCCGGCACAGGGCTGGTCTGCTTGGAGCTGTCGTCGGTCTTTGCCCTCTTGGCAGCGGGAGGCCCGACCTTCTCCACATCGTCATCATCCAAATCGATGCACTCAACCTAACAATATAAAAAATGTTCTGCTAAAACAGCAGAGTAAAAAAAAACACTCACGTCCCCCTTCTTCGGGTCGCCGTTCTTGCCAATTGCCACATCTTCGGACACCGGAGCCGACTCGCCTGAACCAAACAATATACAATAAATATGTCCAATCAAATGTGAAATTAAAAATAAAACTCAAGCAGCTAATATGGTATAATACCGAAGTGAAATATTACTCACCGTTTTCCTTCTTCTTATGTTCCTCTGCTCCGTTCTGCTCGGACTCCTTTCCATTCGACTCCTCCCCCGCCTTCTCCTCTTCAATCATCAGAATGTCGTCGTTAGAAGTGGACGCCTCTTCGGTCGACTCTCCATTCTCCTTTCCATCATCCGCGCGAACAGACTCCTTCATTTTCTGAAAATTCTAAATTATGTATACTACGATAAAGCGTCCAAAACATCTAATAAAACGTGTGCACCTCAATGTCGTTGTGGGCGTTGTCTTGACAGGCGTCGGCGTTCTCCGAGTTGCCGTTCGCTTGAGGCGGTACCTCTATTTCCTCAGTCGACACCATACCGATTCAACAAGAAGTCGGATCTAGTCTGAAAATACTACAGATATATCATAAGTATTATAACACGACAAAGAGACATCATGAACGAATCAGAGCAGTGACGAAACACGAAACACAACTCCTCTTATGGTTGAAAAGGGTTTCCCGCCGTCCAAATATCTCACTACACTACGTCAGATCTAGCTAACACGATTTTACACGTAAAATTGTACATTGAATATATCAATTGCCGAAAAAGTTGACTAAACGATGAAGTACGGCCGGAATATCGATTGGCGGCGCAGGCTCCTACGTCACATACGTGGGAAAAAACGCAATACATTTCAAAAATCATATTTCCCGCCAAATTCTGACAAACTACAAACACTGAGAACTGCAAACCTACTCTAGTAACTTCTCGGAACCGACTGAGACGTATCAACACAACAAGATAAAACAATATATTCTTAAATTACAATTTTACAAAACCGCGATTTTACATTTAGGTTGCGACGTCGCGTGCGGCGGCCGCGCGGCGAAGTGGGCGGAGCATAGGCGTGCTACGCAGCGAATCATTTGAACGGGCCGGTCGCCGCTAGCGCATGTATGTTCTAATACTCAGTGGGAAGATGAGAGAGTCCGCGACGTCGCGCGCGGCGGCCGCACGACCAAAGCCGCGATGGTCGCGCGACGCCGTATCCATAGACCCCGATCGACCACTAATCAGGGAGTGATTGCATATAATCTGAAATCCCTCCCCCTACTCTTCTATGCGCCCCGATACGGTAATTGAGAGTAGAGGATAGGTATACACATCAGGCAGGAAATATGACTAGCACATATCACACCCACCAACCATAAGAATGTTTCATTGTTCCTCCATTCTGTCATGAAAATCATACTAGACCACTACAGTTTATCTCCTCCCATTCACTCCCTTCGTCTCCTGACTGCTGTACCCGCATACTCGGCTGGTCCCCGGCCTCTTCTGCCGCCGCTCTGCGACGTCGCGCGGCCGCCGCCTGCGGCCAGAGTGAATAGATATAAAAAGGGGCCTACTCGGCTGTTCGAATATCGATCAATAATTGAGTGGTCGCGGGGAGAAGGATAACAAGACCTGACTCACACCGGAGACGCATGCTCTTGGAACATTTCACAAATGATCCCAAATGATCTCATGACTGAATTTCCAGCGTAGTCTATCCATTTCATTTTTTGCTGTTATTTCGACGACCGGAGAACAAAACTAAAGATAACAATAAATTGTTTTTTAATCCGGTTAATTAAATTGCAAAAACTAAAGACAAAGCTTTTCAGCCGATTCGCCTCTATCCCGCGATGTGTATTCCTGTTCCATTGTTCCCTATTATTTCCTAACACGGGCAGCTTGCGCACTCGTCTTGGCGGATTCTCATGAAAACATGGTCATATACACAGTTTTTCATGCTGATTCCGAATATGAGCATAACTTTTCCTAAATGGTTGTTTGAAACCAATTTGGACAGCCACCGAATAGACTACCCATGAAAATGACCTGTCGACAACAGCAGTGTGGCCGAATGGATAGTGAGTTGGAAAGTTGAAAATGACAGTCAAAATGACAGGTGCGGTATCGATGCAATGCCGCTATGCGGCAAAACTTTTTGCCGGTTTTCTTTGGCGGCGTATGTCGCCCTGTCGTCTCTCGATAACTTTGCAAACCTGAAATTGGATATCTGGAACGCGCTGATTGGTACACGTGATGAGCGAACAGTGAGGTAGAGAGTGTTGTCGTCCTTCTTTTCATTCGCAATACCAGCGATGTCTCCGTCGGCAGGGGTGGTTGTTGCTCTCCTACCCTTACCTTCGCGCCCGTCGACCTCACAGTCTACCCTCCGACCCAAGAAGATTCTCGTCTTGCCGCTCGCATCAGAACTATTCTCCGTGCTCATGAAACTGGTGACGTGGATTGCAATGAAGAAGAGGAAGAGGAAGAGTGTTGCGACTCTGATCACATTCTTCTCTCCTTTGATGGAATAGGAGCGAGGAGACACGAACTCCTTCAAACATCCGGTTTGGTCGGCATTTATGAATACACCGAGAGGTTTCGTCTTCATCATATTTCGTATGTCTTGAACAAAGATGGTCGATTGGGCGCAAGTTTTGTCTCTATTGTCAAACGTGACGCGACTCACAAACTTTGTCACGTGTCTAGAATTTGAAAATATAAATTACACGGAGAATAGTTCTGATGCGAGCGGCAAGACGAGAATCGACTGTGAGGTCGACGGGCGCGAAGGTAAGGGGTAGGAGAGCAACAACCACCCCTGCCGACGGAGACATCGCTGGTATTGCGAGTGAAAAGAAGGACGAGAACACTCTCTACCTCACTCTTCGCTCATCACGTGTACCAATCAGCGCTTTCCAGATATCCAATTTCAGATTTGCAAAATTATCGAGAGACGACAGGGCGACATACGCCGCCAAAGAAAACCGGCAAAAAGTTTTGCCGCATAGCGGCATTGCATCGATACCGCACCTGTCATTTTGACTGTCATTTCCAACTTTCCAACTCACTATCCATTCGGCCACGCTGCTGTTGTCGACAGGTCATTTTCATGGGTAGTCTATTCGGTGGCTGTCCAAATTGGTTTCAAACAACCATTTAGGAAAAGTTATGCTCATATTCGGAATCAGCATGAAAAACTGTGTATATGACCATGTTTTCATAAGAATCCGCCAAGACGAGTGCGCAAGCTGCCCGTGTAAGCAAAAATCAAAACAAAAAAGTTTATCAGCGAGTACTCGACTCAAAACAATGAAACGCGAATCGCACACAAATAAATTGGATAATATTGAATGTGAGCTTCATCGTTGAAACAGGAGTGGATAAGAATGATATGAATTGGCAACTAGACTGTGCACCCGCACTGTTCCATCATGGTCTAGTCATGCTCTCGGGTGTATCCGAGGGGCACATCAAAGGGCTGTCTTCGCATCGCCCCTCCTCACTCTCGCCTTGCACAGCTCCCAGAAGGCGCGGATCTGCCCTCGCATGTCCCTGAACAGCACTGTCACTTGCTTACTGTCTGACATTTCGGTAGATTTGATTTTTACCAGCAATTGCAATGCGACAACATACTACTTTGTTGCGAATAAAATGTATACGTTCACCTGTTGCACGTGTAGTAGATGGGAAGACGCATAGCAGTGGACGAGATTGTGAGAACCGAGGAAATATCAGACAAGTACCTGAAACAGTAGTCTCACATGTCAGTTTCCCTATCATATCTCACACCCCTCTTTTCTCGCACCCCTCTTCTCTCTCTCTCTCTCTCTTTCTCCTCACCGATACCACCATCCGTTTCCGACCATGCGCAGCGACCCCACATCTATGTGCTCCCACGCTGTCAACACCACGTTCAATGTATTCGTCATAAGATACCTGTAATCAACAACTCTTGGTTTCGAGTTCCTCGATTGTATGTGACATACATGGATACGAGTGCGACGAGCGTCCGCGTGGCGTCCTTGCGCTTCTGTCGCGCCGTCGTCGCAGAAGGCATGTTCATGAGGGACGTGAGAGCGGACTGCTGAAAAGACCACGACATAGGCCACTCCACCTCGCAACGTGCTGGTGCACAGGTGTTTGTGACGAGTACGCACTTGTTTGTGTCTATACTCTCTACAACATGCACATGCAGGAGGTGTTAGTAGGGAGTGAGCATCCAGGTGTGTTAGCATCTATGCCAGTCCCTCCACCTGGTACGCCCACTGTGGAATAAGCATCAGCACAGCTGCCGAGTACGTCTTCTTCTCCTGCCTTCCAGACTCCTTATCCACAAGACTCTCCCGACTGGCAGAGATAGAAGGAGGCGGCGGACGCACCTTTATCTGATCAAAGCAATACATAAAAGGACATGTGCGACGAACGTCAGAAAACGAAACAGTAGCGAATGAACTCCGACATCGTGTGCAGAACAGAATAGGTATACATACAGACATTGAAATAGTGGCTACAGAAGACAATTGCGAAGAGAATACATAAAAAAAGCCGTTCCAAAACCAAAACTGAAAAAAAATTACAAACCTCAACGAGTACGCTTTCGAATTCGTGAGCAGTGCTGGTCATGTGTCTGAAATGGGAAATCAACATTTAAATTAGTCGAGAAAAAAAAAGAGAAATAAAGAGAACAGATAAAAGCGAGACAGAACAAGAACAACTTCTCACTTGATAGTCCTCCAATTGAGCAGTAGCAGGAGGAAGAACGGTCCGAACACGTTGAGAATGTTACGCGCCCAGAACATCCACAGGAAGTGGTACCCCCAACTGAACACGACCGATGATTAGTATTTGTATTTGTTCTCACCTTCTAGTGATCTCGCTCTGTACCACATGAAGCGACGCAAACGGCGGGCATTCCGGCAACTCGATCAGTTTGATTTCGAACAGAACGGATCCCTGTACAGCAGTATGATTGTCTATCAACACTCTCCCAACTCTTTCGCTCTCTCTCTCTCTGTTTGTCTGTCTGTCTGTCTGTCTGTCTGTCTGTCTCTCTCTCTCTCTCTCTCTCTCTCTCTCTCTCTCTCTCTCTCGCTCCCACCTTTGACGCGAGGGCAAACGTCAGTGCTGCAGCAATCACCTTCCATCTGGAATAGTGGATGATGATTGGAATGTGTCATGTGATGTGTGCAGACGTGGTCTCGGAATGATTGAAGAGACTCGCCTTCCTTGCGTCGTGAAATTGGTGCCATGCACGCTGGACATGTACCTCTCGAATGAAGCCGTCACTATCATCAGAGTCGAGGCAGGAATGAGAATCTGAAACATTAACACATATGCTACTTTGATTACTTGTTATCACACATGCATATTCGATTATCTTTTTAAAGTACTTATGTTGGTTAGTACTGATTGAGAGAGAGAGAGAGAGAGAGAGAGAGAGAGAGAGAGAGAGGGGAGGCGGAGGAACGGGGGGAATCACCTGTCCAATGGTGGATACTATCCGAATGTATCGATGCCACCACACGTACAGACTATACCACCGGAAGTAGTCATAGAGGAGAGACACCGGGAAGATGAGCTGAAAAACACAGACCCTTCTCTCTTTCTCTCTCCATCCCCCTTTCTTATTTTTCTCCCTCACCCCCCCCCCCTCTCTCTCTCTCTCTACCCCCCCCTCTCTCTCTCCCTCTCCCATCTCTCTCTCCCCCTCTCCCTCTCTCTTCCTCCCCCTCCCCCTCTCTCTCTCCCTCCCCCCTCTCTCTCTCGCTCTCCCTCTCTCTCCCCTCCCTCTCTCTCCCCCTCTCCCATCTCCCTCTCTCCCCTCTCCCTCTCTCTTCCTTCCCCTCTCCCTCTCTCTCCCTTCCCCCTCTCTCTCCCTCTCCCTCTCCCTCTCTCTTCCCCTCCCCCGCTCTCTCTCCCCCCTCCCTCTCTCTCTCCCTCTTTCTCTCCCTCCCTCTCTCCCTCCCCCTCTCCCCCTTTTTCTCCCACCCCCTCTCTCTCCCTCTCTCCCCGCCTCTCTCTCCCTCTCTCTCCCCTATCTCCCCTCTCTCTCTCTCTCTCTCTCTCTCCCTCTCCCTCTCTCTTCCCCTCCCCCGCTCTCTCTCCCCCCTCCCTCTCTCTCCCTCTTTCTCTCCCTCCCTCTCTCCCTCCCCCTCTCCCCCTTTTTCTCCCACCCCCTCTCTCTCCCTTTCTCCCCGCCTCTCTCCCTCTCTCTCTCCCCTCTCTCCCCTCTCTCTCCCTCTCTCTCTCTCTCTCTCTCTCTCTCTTTCTCTCTCTCCCCCCCCTCTCTCTCTCTCTCCTGTCATCTGCCCTACCATGAAGCATGTCTCGACGACGATGTCGAATGATGCTAGTAGGAATAGGTAGAGTGTGTTTGTGCTGCTCACTCGTAGCTGAGCTTTCGAGAACGAGAACACCAACAGAAGGAAGCCGTTCAGAGCGATGCCTGCAACTTCTACCTCTCTTTACGTTTAAATAAATTTAGGTATGGAGCCGATCTCATCCTGTTTCTAACAAGACAGGAAGCAGTGTCCGATATGCGCTCTCATCTTGCAAATAGGATAGGAGGGACAGATGAAACTCGATAAAAGAGAGAACACCCAGCCAAGCACAGAGAACAGTCAGACGACGTACCGACGACGCAGAATGTGCTTCCGACGCCGACTGTGAGAATGAGGCGGACGATGTCTGCCACCGGAGGCTCCTCCTCGCACTCCGAGTCGTTCATCTACTGAATGGAGCTGAATGAATACAACGTATATCGCAACCACGAAGTGCGATATACTTTGCCGAAGTTCTATTTCTGAAGGCATACCGTTGTTGCAGTCGGCGACACTAGCGAGTCAGTTTACATGCTAGAGGTGTTAGATATCACAGACTGTGGTCGTATAAAAATAATGTCCGTTTTTTACTGTCTTTCCCAATCTCTGTGAAATTTATGCTGAAGTAGAAATGGCGTCTTATGTTTCATTTTAACAGAACTGAAACGGAACCAACGTTACAAAGAGACAAAGAGTTCAATAGCATCATATACAATATCGGACTCGTATGAAGACGACTCTCCATAAAAATGCACTCGGCGCAAACTGATCATGAATGAGAAAACCGTTTCAGATCCGTCATGGTCTAGGTAAAGTATTGTGGTTGCCTTAAAGAAAATGAAAGGGTGGAGATAAATATGGTCTTTCAAGGATTGATGTATGTGATTGATGAAGGATAGAAAAAAGAGGATAAGGCAATTTATCTCCCGGAAAAGCACCTGGAAATAAAGTCCTCTCCAACTGGCCAGGAATGGGCGGTGCACAAGAATTACGGTAGCTAGACCCGTCAGTTGGACTCATGCCAATCTGTCATTTTTGCGCATACAAAAATATCGGGGTGGAATCGAACCCGCGACCGTGAGCGTTATAGGCCGCCAGCTAACCAGCTGCGCCACAGAGGCAGATGCAAGAGACGCGGAAGAGATAGCTGATATTACCGCCGGCGATGAGAAAGCGACGAAAAATGTGTTATTTGAAACTTATTTTACACTTCTGAAAAGGTCATCAAATAGCAAGAACAATCGCGAGAACACTATCATAATAGTTTATGTAACTTTCCAACACACATTCTATCCACAAACAAGATAAAATAGGTCATGTATAAAGAGAACTACCATGTACAAACAACAACAGCGACAAACATCATCAGTTCATTTAATTAAAATGTACATCACATTCACTAAATGAATACATTGTTCTAGTTTGATGATCAGCCGTTGGCTTCTTGAGCGGAGGTGCCGCTGTGCTATCTGGGGCGGCTCGTTGAATGATACCTGTAACATATAGGTTTCACAAAATAACATACATACAGTAACTCGGTTACCCAAAAATATGAATGTACAACTTGCGTTAATCAAACAACGTAAACGCGATTCATATTTATATGTTATAGTCGGATTGGATCCTATATGCCATCCGTGACATTTCACATATTGTGCAGTTTCGTGCAACACAACGTGTATGTCTTCAAATATCCAAAACGCTTTGTGAGAGGGAATCGAACCCGTGGGCAGCTCGCAACGATTGCGCGCTGGCGGCGCGCTCTACCACTGCGCCAATGAGGCTCATAGAGAGAGGTCATTGAATTTCGCAGATATGTTTGCTCGTTATCTCTCATCATTGTACACTGAAGAGGCCAGTGGAGCTAGATGGGCTCTCTCTTCGATCTCTTAACCACTGCCCCTATGGCGCATTGGTAGTGCGCGCCGCCAGCGCACAATCGCTGCGACCTGTCCACGGGTTCGATTCCTACTTATGGAAGCGTTTTGGATGTTTGATGACATGCATGTTGTGTTGCACAAAACTGCACAACATGTGAAATGTCACGGATGGCATATAGGATCCAATCCGACTATATCAACATAAGAAACAATCGCATACCTTGACACATGAGCGTGCGACCTTGGCAGAGTGGACGGTGCCGGTGCTGCTCACGCGACCACTGCAGCGGGCTTCGAATCACACGAGATGCGCACATCAACTGAAACACAACCATAAATCAATGCAAAATTCAAAACATGTGTTTGCTGAGATAAAACAACTGACCAGAATGAAACAAAGGGCGGTGTAGTGTAGTGGCGCTTCTACCGCGGCCAGGCCTCAAAAGCGTGGCGGCATGGTCCAATAATGTACATGCCCTGAAACAAGCAATTTATATGGACGTAATAGAATACAACACAGACAAAACAATAAACAACAACACGTAATATCGCCAAGAATAACCTTCAAGATGAACACATTCATAAGATGAGACTAAAACGAGTGAACAACACATTAAAACGCCTAGTAAAAGACGTCTACAACTGTTATACAACATTTGAACCATTGAATAACAACAAAAACATAAGAAAACACAATAAAAATAGCGTAAATTATCAAATATCGAACAGGCTGCTGATCAGCTGTTTCCTCCGTGGCCGCATACACCAGAAATGCGTCAGCAAAATATACTCTCGTAACTGCCATTTTTGTGCTTTAGCCGGAATGTGTTTAGTGCTCTCTCGATAATTTTGTGTGGTTAACATGCACATCATTCCCGGAATTTTGTAGCCGACTTTACATAAAACTAACGTTTTATTAGAATGAAGGGAAACAAATAAAGAAAAACAACAGAAGGAGAAGGAGCAGAAAAAATCATAAGAAACGGCCATAGAAAAGAAATAAAGGATGAAGAAGTGAAGGGAGCAAGAACAGAAAGCAAAGAACCAAAAGGAGGCGCATGAGTGTAGGAAGTTCCAACAGTCTTCTACCACTCCATCCATACTCCACCTCCCAACATCATTGATGCAACCCTCCGTTTTTTCTGCATTACAATTAAGCATTCTGAATATGTGAATGAATGGCGAGGGAGGGAGAAAAGTGGAGTCTCGCGCGTGCTCATTTCCTTCTATCTAACACTAACAGAAAGAGAGAGAGAGAGAGAGAAAGAGAGAGAATGGATAAAAATCGAAGAAAAAAAAAGGTATAAGAAAGATTGTTGGGAGTGGAAGCATCGTTAGGCCTAACAATCGAGCGGGCGCTTCTCAAATTTACAGTCTCACCACTCGTCTTCCGCTCCCGCTCACCATACACGTAAATATCATGGAGCCGAAACAATTGTGGAGAGAAAGAAAGAGGACATCATACCATATATAGACAATGTCGCGTCTACCAGGGAGAGAGGAAGGGGTAGAAGAGAGAAAGGAGAGAGAATAGGGGGTGTCATCAGTATCATGAAATGGATAGAATAAGAGAGGAATGGGGAGTTACCCATTCCTTCTCTAAACCCACACAAACACACCCTCACAACATTACATGTCTGTATTGTGGATTCCGAGAGCGAGACAAAAGAAAACAAAAAAAATACGAGGATTTGATTGCATAAACTCGACGAGTTCACGCACAACGGGAAACGATTAATAGAGCCTGTCCGGATAGCCTCCCAGCTGTCGACGACTATTGTCTTCAGCCCTCATCTTCTTTCCTTCTGCCACTCACTCCCCCATCTCTCTCTTTCTCTCTCTCTCTCTCTCTCTCTCTCTCTCTCTCTCTCTCTCTCTCTATCCATCTATCTAATTCTCTCTCTCCTACAACACGCAACTGACATAGCTGAGTGAGCGAACAAAAATTAGGGTGATATTCCTGAAATATCACATACCGAATTGGCGTGAAGAAGTGTAGTGTGTTTTTGTGAATGGGAGTCAGATAGACTGATGTCACCCGTTTCAAAGCCGAGATTCTCGGTGAGAAATCGAGCGAATGATTACGAGACGAGAAATCATACTTATATAGATGAGGGGGGAGGGGTTTGATCAACCAGAAACCAACCAATTAGACAACGCCTGGTCTCTTGATTACCTCCACTAGAATAATAATTGAGCGCGTGAGTGAAAAGTCTCGTAAAACATGCCGCTCGCTGATGAAAAATGCAAAAATTAATCAAAAGTAGAAGTGCAGGAGGCAATTAAATGATTAAATGCACGAGAAAAATCAGGAGCGGAAGTGAATTGAGAGAATTGAAACGGTTATCTCAGGTGATTATGGTGGAATGACTAATGATAAAAGGGGATGATACATATCTCTCGTACACTGCTTATAGCTTATCTTCGCAACACACGAAAACACAAACAAACTTGTTCACTGTGAACATTTCAATCTACCGAGATAGACGGAAACAGCATTGAAACTTGGACCAGGAAGACCGTGGAAAAGCAGCAGTATGACCAGCTCCCGACATATAGTACAGAGAACCTTTCTTCGACTTTTTCTCGCATCTCTCTCCTCTTTTCTCTCTCCTCTCTCTCTCTCTCCTCTCTCTCTCTCTTCCGGGATCGCTTGCATAAAATTTATGGATAATTGTACATTCGGTTTTTCACGGTCGGCCGATCTTTCTGAAGTGGGAAAGTGTGCGAATAGAAACCCTTCCGGGTAGTAATAGAGCACGCAATCATGCGAGTCCAATAAGATTTGCATCCCAGTGAGACAATCCGGAATAACACGGATAGGGGTGAGTTAGAGAGGAAAAACTATTCGAGCAAGAGAAGGAAATGAAATAGGCCAGGAAGAGTATGGTAGTAAATGCTTATTTCTGCGATCATCAACAACCGTGTGTAGCAAGATAGCAGTGTCTCTGACTATATGTACATCTTTACTGTGCGAGTCTCACTCAGTCAGAAATAGGAAAATCTCTTCTCGGATCTCACATAATACAGGAATACACACACCCTCGAAAACAGGTGACATTGAAAGGAGGAGCGGCCAAAGAACAAAGCAACACGGTGACGGTAAACAGAATGCCAGCGACGTCGTCCGGGTAGACCTACAGTACACTCAGATGCCCTATCTTCGCGTACCCATGAGGCAGATGGAATGGAGACATCTGCACACATATTCCATTGAAGCTTTCCGAAAAGGCGGTACACTCGCGATGTGCGGCTTGCTTACCCCCCCCCCCCCTCTCTCCTCTCTCCTCTCTCTCAAAAAGGAAGGCATGCGTTGCCGAAAGAGAGAACATGGACTAATTTCCAATTAGAGTTGACTGGGCGGGTGGTCATATGTGCGAATGTGCTAATTGAAATAGATTGCTCGAAGCCACAGCAAATAAGCGGGAAGAGAGATTGTGATAAGCGTTTCAAATAACTGAACCATTCAGACTAATATCCTCATGTTTTACTAATGTCTGTCTGTTCTCCTCCTGCGTTTTCTCTCTTCATAATGAGTAAATGGCGACATACTAACCACTCAAAACAACAAGGATAGGGTTTTTACGCACATTGCACTCCAAAAAAAGGTGGCGACCTAGCAATCAACAAACGAAAAAAAGGGTAAGTGACACTCGAACACGTTTAACAGTCACAAACACATTTCTTCGATGCAAACGCAACTACCTCTTGATTCACAATTAGAAAAAAATGAAGAGAGAAAGAGGGGAGGGGACCATGTTGTTTATTCGAGTAATGAGATAATAGGAGTGAGGCGAAGAAAACGAATGAACATCCTTTTGCACCCACAACATTCCTTCTTTCTCCTCACCCCCCCCCATCTTTTTCATTTTGTTCCCATTTCTATTTATACAAATCACACGTGGAAAAAGAGCGTAAAAGCTCTTCTTATTTCGTAGCAGAAACGAAGAGCTCACTGGGACTAAATGGCGTTTCAGTGTTTCAGTCCATCATTCTCTTCCCCTCTCTCTTTCTCTCTTCCCCTCTCTCTCTTTTTCTTTCTCCTCCGCCTCTTTCCTCTAGAAAACTGCGATGATCTGCTGCAATGATTTTTTGCTTGCTTCGAAAAGAGCAATGTGCACGAAACGAGATACGAAACAATCAGAATATGAATTATCTGTTAAAAAGTACTTGCGTAAAGATATTAAGTTTGTCTTGACCCAATTCAACAAAAGCGCATGCATAAAACGTTTACAAATACTAACACAAACCTGCGCCTCTCCCCCCTCTCTCTCCTCTCTCTCTCTCTTTCTCTCCTCTCTCTCTCTAATATGGACGTATGACGTTATTCATTTGTATTGTTATGAGTATTTCATCTGTTAGTGTCCACTGTCCGTTATGCGCAGGTTTGTGTTAGTATTTGTAAACGTTTTATGCATGCGCTTTTGTTGAATTGGGTCAAGACAAACTTAATATCTTTACGCAAGTACTTTTTAACAGATAATATATGTGCTTTTGTTGAATTTCATAGAAATTTCTTCTGTTTCTGATTCCCAAGCTCTGCCGTTAATTTCTCTGCGCGCCCTGCCCGCCTGCCGGGAGAGAGAGCTAGCCAGAATGAAGGGAACCCAAAACAACGCAAACCCGGCGCGAATTAGACGCTGGCGACGGCGAGGCGAACTACACTCAAAGTGCTAGTTGGAGAACACGCGCAGAAAACGCCGAGAGAGTACGCTTTCGGCAGAGAGTCAGCGTTACCGGACACGACACCCACCCACCCACCCACCCACCCACACGCTAGCCTCTCACCTCATGGGTGCGCGAGATCGCTCATAACTTCTTTCGGAGAAAAGATACAAAGATGCCATCAATTAGTGATATGGCCTACGGAACCGTGCAAATCTAACTAACATAAATTGGATGTGTTCGCATTCCTGCTAACATGATTTTTGGATATCGCTTTTTGAAAATTCTGGCGCGAGCCCTATCCTAAGCCAAAAGAGAGGGCGCTGCGCGCCCTCTCTAATTCTGTTGATGCATTCAAATGTTCGAAAAAGACAACAGAGTTTACTGACACAAACAAAACCATAACCGTTGAATGAAGGAATAAATTGTGCAGCAAACACACAAGTTTGCTTAAAAAAGACGCAATGTTTGAATACTGAACTATAATATTCGAAACTCATTCCGAGCTCACAGATGAGCGTAGTAGAGCAGCGGATTACTGTACATAAAGGGAAATTGTCACGGAATCCACATATCAGTGAGTAATCGAGCTTGAGAAGTAGGATAAACAAGAAACAGCGATGCTAGTCAGCCAATAAACTCTCGTCTGAATACTATATTCAAGACGGAATACTAGAAAGAATACCTAACACAGCTTACATTATCTTTAAAAAGGACTGGAGTAAAAATAGAGTTTGTTTATTTGTTTTTTTCGACGTAGTGCAACAAAACTCATGCACTTTATCAATCAAAAAGTCGACAAACTTGCTTTTGCTGCATTGAAATGTAGAAGAGCTCCTGTATCTCCAAATTCTTATATCTCCAAATTGAGGTTGAAGCATCGACTATCTCTTGTTCAACGATGGGAGCAGGTTTGTTTACTATTTCGATTGACAAAATGCATGAGCTTTTGTTGCATTACGTCGAATAAAACAAACTCTACTTTGACTCCAGTCATTTTTAAAGATAATGAATACACTTTTTATTGGACTTCGTAGAAATCTATTTACATTAGCAATCATCTTTTGAGGATTCTAGCGCGCGGGTATTGTTAAAACAAACCAGCGCTATATTTTTTTCAATTTTATGTTTTTAGCAAAGGTTGATCAAATTAAACCGTGCCAGCTTCTGAAAAACGAACGACTAAGCTTGTTGTTTTCATATAAATAGTTTGATCTGCTCAATTCCTTTAGGATTACGGTAGGCGAATAGTTTGATCTGCTTCGTTCCCTTATTTTTACCGTATTACGGTAGACGAATAGTTTGATCTGCTTCGTTCCCTTAAAGGAATGTACCACTCTGAAATTCGTGTGTAAACTACGACTACCACGTAAAAAAACATGAAAATACAATCACTTTTCATCAATGAACTTTATGCTGAAAATGAAGATAAGGTGTTGAAAACGCATCGCGAAGTTGTGAATTCCGTAGTGAGAAATACCGGAATATGCCGTAGATGCACTACGCACACTTCTAAAACCAGAAATTTGTATGCTCATATGACTATCAATGATCATCATATTTGCATATACACACAATAACATATGTAACAATCCATTAAATCGTCTGTTTTGTGCGTACGGAATGTTCTACGGCACATTCCGGTATTTCTCACTACGAAATTCGCGGTGCGTTTTCAACATCTTCATTTTCAGCATATAGTTTTTGATGAAGAGTGATTGTATTTTCATGTTCTTTTACGTGGTAGTCGTAGTTTACATACGAAATTCAGAGTGGTACATTCCTTTAAGATTACGGTAGACAATTAGTTTGATCCGCTTCCTTCTCTTAGGATTACAGTAAGAGACTAATTCGCTGTGATTTTCCCAACCTATATAGAAAACGGCCTGTCGGTCCGTCAGTCCGTCCGTCTGTGAGTGACGCTCATGTGTAGCTTATATAGCCTAGCTGCCGCCAGCATGTGATACGCGCCGGGTTTGCACTTTTTTCAGCGAGGGCATGTGATTGCAAAATTATCCCCGCATACCAGGAGGAGGAGCGCCGTAGGCGCGACTCCGACTGGTATAATATAAAAACTCTTTTCAAGCGTAAAGTACCTCTCTTTGGGTTTATCTCAATTCATTAAAAGCACATGCATAAAACTCTTATTTCTATTCTAAACTATAAACACAAACCTGCTCTCTCAAACGATATAAGTCGGTATCATTTGTGATTTTCGAGAGTATCGCTACAGTGCTACTTTCAACCATATCCGGGACCTTTCATCGCCCTCTTCATCATTGTAGCAGAATTCAAAAAATACCTAACAAACGATGTGATCGGCGAAATTCGGATGGGGAATTTGGGTTGTCAAAATGATATCGGGCAAAGAAAAAAAGTTCTTCATCAAATCTGCAAATATTGCGATGACAGAATTCGTGGAACTTCATTGGCATGGTTTCGGCGAATTTGGCGACGGCAGAATTCGCTGAACTTTGTGTGTTTTCCGCGAATTTAGCGATGGCCAAATTCGCTGAACAGCGATGGATCAAATTCGCTTTCACAAAAGTTCGGCCGGTGAGGGGATCGAACCGTCGTCCCTCGATCACGAAGCATGAATGTTACCAATACACCATGACAGCTCGTTCGCATAGATTCTAAAACGTTGTGAAACATGCGCCATCATGATTTTGAAAAAGAAGTATGCAAACGACTGTTGATGGTATATAAAACATCTATGTTTTGATTCATCAGCAACAGCGAGAACTCTTCCTTTTGGAATGCGAATAGCTAAACAGATGTTCGCAATTACATAGATGTTTGCGCACACATTCTACAGTTCACAGCGTCTGGGAGAGAGCGGAGGTGGTATATTGGTAAGATTGACGGTTGGTGATTAAGGGACGCCGGTTCGATTCCTCTCGGTGGCAGAATTTTTGTGAACTGGAGTTGGAGTTCAGCGAATTCTGCCTTCGCCAAATTCGCGGAAATGTAGGAACAAAAGTTCAGCAAATTCTGCCGTCGCTAAATTCGCTGAAATAGAGTCAACGAAAGATCAGCGAATTCTGCCGTCGCTAAATTCGCCGATCTTGTGAAACAGATTTTATCGGCATTCATATTTTTCGAAAAACTTTTGCATCACGAAATTCGCAACACGTATTTTCCAGAATGCAAAATTGTCTATCTTATCGAAAGTGCTAAATTTTCTTCGCATATTTGTTTGAATGCAATGATTTGACAATAATGTGCATTACAACTTTTTCATGGAACTTAATTTTCATGGTGTACTCATCGAATTTCCTCAATAAAACGAAGTGCTCAAAATGCTCGAAAAACACAAATGATACCTGACATTCACAAATGATTTTCATGATTTATAAACTCGGGAGCAGCGATATCAACAAAAGCGAGCCGACAATCTTTTGGGAATAGTGATAGTATGCCTTTGTTCAAAAGACGAAAAATTAGAAAACTTCGGAACGAAGTTATTAAAGGGAGTGTACACTCTGAATTTCGAAGTTGAGTTAGCACCGGGATGTGAAAATATGTTGAAAATGATGTACTTTTGTCAATGCAACTATGTGTCGGAGATACCCATAAGTCGATTAAAAATTATGTTGAACATTGAAAATTGGCACCAATTGGCACCAATTTCTGCATTTTGATACATTTTGCGCTCAATTTTCACCAACTTGCAGACAATTTCAGAAACTAGTTGTAATGACAAAACTGAGTCGTTTTCAACATATTTTCACATCCCTGTGCTAACTACACTTCGTAATTCAGAGTGTACACACCCTTTAACTCCGGAAAGTGCTCCAATGTGCTTTATTTGACTTTTCCCTAAAATCAGACCGCCAAGCGCGCAGTTTGCGCGGTCGAATGATCCCGCGCGGGCCGATAGCACGACCAAATGTGATGAAATGCTGTCCGGAAAAAAAATGCGACGAGTGAACAAGCGTGCCGTGAATGAGAGGAATACCCTATAGAGCTCAGAAAGTTGGTATGTTTCATGTGCATTCACGTAGATATTGCTGTGACAGAGCTTTAGTCGGATTGGATCCTATATCACACGTTCCGCGTAAGAATCGAACGATTGCAAGTTGGGACCTAGTAGCTGCATGTGTGCACATGGGGGTTTTCAAGGGTGCTCGACAAGGTGGTATCGGTGGTTTCGGTCCATTTTGCAAATTTAGTCAGTCAAGGGACCACCACCTCAAATCAGTCAATTTTCGATCGCATGGATGGTCAAAGACGTTACCTTCGACTTCTTTGGTAAAATTTATTCTCTTGAGAAAAGTACAAGCGTTAAGTACCTCTGTTTGGGTTAATCTCATTTCAACAAAAGCACATGCATAAAATTATTATTTCTATTCCAAACTATAAACACAAACCTGCTCTCTCAAACTATATGTAGAAACGTATTTTTTATCGCTAATTTATCAACAGGGGCTATATAATATACTTTCTTATTTCTTATGAAAGCATTGTGAAAATCAATAAACAGCTATAGAACAATCGTTTAGTTTACAATGATGTTTCAATATTTTTGAATGTAAACAAATACAAGAGCTTTTTGATAGATGACTCATTTGATAAACGGGTTAATAGAATGTGAGTGATATAATGTGTGTGCAATAGTATATTCATTAGTGTTGGGCAAAATCCTAATCCGAGTTGGATTTTGGATTTTGGATTAATCAAAATCCCAGATATTCAGGGTTTTGGATTTTGGATTAATCCGTGATCCAAAATTGTGGATTTCGGGTTTTGGATTAACCCAAAATCCAAAATTTTTGGATTTTGGATTTCAGATTAATCCAAACTTTAGATTTTGGAATAATCCAAGTTTTACATTGTCTTTTTGGCATCTTTTTGCCTTACTAATAGTAGAATTTGGTGTTTTTGATGTTTCTGTAAAGTTACAAGGGCGCCGTTATATATGAAAAGCTCAAATAAAATGAAATTTCATCATTTAAAACAACATTATTTTAACAATTTGTAAACGAGTAGATTAATACAAAGTCCAAAACCCGGATTTCTGGATTTTGGATTTTGGATTAATCCAAATCCCCAGAAAACTGGATTTTGGATTTCGGATTAATCTGAAATCCAACATTTCTAAGATTTTGGATTAAGATTCGGATTAATCCGATTAATCCGATTAATCCACGATTAATCCAAATTTGGATTAATCCTGCCCAACACTAATATTCATCTTGGCATTTGATTGTCAATGTATTTGTGATCGTTTTGAGAGAGCAGGTTTGTGTTTATAGTTTTGTGTAGAAATAATAGTTTTATGCATGCTTTTGTTGAATTGAGATGAACCCAAACAGAGCTACTTTACGCTTGTACTTTTTAAAAGAAAATGAATGTCCCTTTGTTGAATTTCGAAGAAATTCTTTTTTAATGTTAATGTATGTATCAATGTATCAATGTATGTATCAATGTATCAATGTATCATGTATTAATGTTAATGTACTGATAGTTTCACAGAAACTGTCAGTGTTTGTTCAAAGTAAATCAACAGATCTAACAAACAACAACAATACAACGCGCGTGAACGACTACGCAAATCACAAACAGTGTGCACATTATCGCGCTCTCCCGCACACATTCCGCATCACGAACCAATGAGCGCGCGGAGGCGGGGCTAGTGAGCGGGTCTTTCAGCGAATCAGCGACCAGCAGCATACCTCACGGACGTGCAGACCTAACCAGCGAACATATTTTTGGGTCTTAAACTATTGTTTCATGTTTTGTTTTGGTTTATAGTTGTTCAACGGGCGATTTAGAGACAATATCATGAAATAACTCTGAAACATTTATTATTTGAATGATTTACAAGCGACTTTGGCGGCCCTGCGGGCCGAGCGGCTCTGCGCGCCGCTGCTGGATAGGACCCAAACGATCGGCGCTTCGCGCCGATCTTAATAGAACCAAATTCTATTTCAGAAAATTATCTTGATGATGAGTACCCTGTAGAGGATGTTTACAGACATACCACTCCAAATTTGGGATATACACTGCAACTGCTACGTGATAGAAGGTAAATCACAAACTTTTCATTAAAGAAGAACTCCGGGGAATCTCGCCTGCTGTAAAATTATCGCGCTTCGAACAGACTGCTTAGAATTAATGTGCGCGGAACAGATACCGGCTGGCAGCAAGTGCGTTAGAGAGTGTGCAATCGCAGAGGCGTAGACGGTTAGAGTGCCAATGGCTAAGAGGTCATAGGCGCGTGTTCCCATTTGTTCAAGTATTTGTCGCTAGCAAGCGTACAAAAATAATTAAATCTGCATAACTGTTCACACTAATGAAATATGAAACTAATATTTGGATTACTAACATACGAGCTTCCGTCATTGACACTTACTCCAATATTCCTCGGAGTTCTTCTTTAAAGGGAGTGTACCCTCTGGTTTTCGAAGTTGGTTTTTCGAAGAGTTAGCATCGGAATGTGAAAATACATCAAAAATGATATACTTTTGTCAATTGGACCATATGCCGCAAATGGCGGGAAGTTGGAGAAACCACCATCAACTGTGCACGTTTGTGCACATTTCTGCACACTTTTCTCTAAAAAGAGCGTATTCAAGCGAAAATTAAACAAACTTCAAGGCGACTTGAGCATAACTTTTCTATGAGAAAGTACGCTATTTATGACATATTTCAATATTCTGATGCTAACTCAACTTCGAAAACCAGAGGGTACACTCCCTTTAAAAAACTGTTTGCTAAAATTGAATGAACAGGAAGGAAGAAGAGGACAGGAAGACAGTGGTGTTGAGATGAAGGTGAATGTTCGAGGGACACCGGTTGAAATCGAAGTGAAGAAAGGAGTGCGCCAAGGCTGTCCGCTGTCTCCTCATCTGTTCAACTGCGTGCTCGCTGAAATCTGTGCCAAGCTGAACTTCGATTTTGTTGGAGCCGGACTGGACATTGGAGGACAGAAGCTGACTCATCTATGCTATGCAGATGACATCATCCTCTTTGCACGCTCACCTTCGGCTGCAAAAAGGATGTTGGAGGAACTGGCGGAGAAGAGCAGCGACTACGGGCTGTACGTGAACAGAAAGAAGATAGTGGTGGTGAGCAACGGGCCGAAGAAGAGTATTCGACTAGATGGAGGAGAAGTGGAGTACGTGGACTAACTTGTCTACCTAGGCCGCTCTCTCAGCTTCATGACCGACGATCGAGTGGAAGTGACGAGGAGAGTACAAGCTGGCTGGGACGCTTTCTTCCGCCATGGCCAGTTCCTGATGCTGAAGAGCGCGCCGATGCGACTGCGGAGGAAAGTGTTTCGAATGGCAGTTCTACCCGCGCTCACTTACGCTGCCGAGACTTGGAGTCTTCGAAGAGAAGATCTACAGAAGCTGAGGACTGTTCAAAGAAAAATTGAAAGAAAGATGCTCGGATTGACTTTACTGGACAAAGTTCCGTGTAAGGAGATACGACGACAGACTGGACTACGAGACGTGCTGTGCGAAGCAAGGACAAAGAAGTGGAGATTCGCCCGCCGCCTAATGACTTGCAACGACGACCGCTGGACGAGACGTGTGATCGATTGGAAGCCGCCAAATATGGGCAAGCCCGGTCGCCCTCGCCTACAATAGAGTGATGAATTCAAGAAGACGATCCCATCCAATAAAAGGACCCTCGAGGAGGAATGGAAGAACGTGGCCGCGGACACCGACGCGACAAGATAGAATACCTATGCTTCTCAGCGCTACTCTGTGAATAATTGATGTTTGAGTTATGATCACATAATACGATACCGGATAAATGTTGAATTGAACTTGAATTGAATTAAATTGAAAAGATGTATCCGGACAATGTATTATTCCCTGATCTTCAGGATGGGGTCGTTTTTGTTCTCTTCAATGAAGACGAATTTTGAAGATCTGTTTGCGCAAAACAAATTGTTAAAAATACAAACAATTTTCCCCGTTTATACAATTTCAAAAAAAGTTTCATTGACGAGAACAAAAAAGACCCCAACCTGAAGATCAGGCAATATAACTCAACTGAACATTGTAGATCCAACTAGAATATAGTCAAAAACGTGCTCTTGCTATCATTTGTAGAGAGTAGAGTGGAGGGGGGAGTGACTCAGTGGGAGGGTCTATCCCACCGGCCGCGAACCCCATCCTGGTAAGTGGTATGAAAGGTTTCCTACCCCCGCATACGCTGCTCAAATCAACAGTGTCTGGGTGCAGGAAATCCCTTGGTCTGTCTGCGCATCGTCTGGGCAAGGATCGAGTAGCCTCAGAACCCTGTCGAAACTCCTCTTAGTTCTGTACCGCGCATCTCAAACCATATTGTATCGCTACCATAACTTTGTATGAATAAAGATATATATATATATATATATATATATATATATATATATATATATATATAATATTATATTGCCCCCCCCCCCCCGTTTACCGTACGGCAGTCGTTTTTGAAGATACAGGGGCCTATAATATTTTTCTGGGAGATAGTTTGCCAGATTACGGTAGAAAATCGATCTACCCTCTAGTCGCATTCGATCTACCTTCTAGTCGTGAGGAGACCCAAGCGCGCGCTTTCAAACGATAATATCGATCAAAGAAGCCGGCATGCGAATCAAAGAGGCCGCGCGACACTCGACCATTTGCGCGCGCTGTCTGACCTCTCTCGCTCGCAACTGAGTTTCGTCAACTGATCCCGGCTGGCAATAACAGAAACTATCCTCTAGGCGAAGACTATATTCGCCTTGCCCTCCACGCTCATCGGCCCTTTTGCCCGTGGCACACCGCTCTCTGCGCGAGGTGGCAACGGATGACCTCTCGCCACGGCGAGTCGACAGTTGAGATAGGGCTGGTCAAATGATCAGAGTGACGGAATTATGTTTCATCGGCTCAATAAAATATTTTTTTGATTTTTTTTGATACATGTCTTGTGTTAATACGATAAATGAACCACTGAAGAAAAATAATAATGCAAAATGGTTTTCCAAATGTTGATAATTCGAGTAGTGAAGCGTGATTTTTTGATTCATTTCAGCGAATATTATTTTTTTCCTGACTTACGTTGTATTTTTACTTTCATAATAGACTGCTTGAGACGTTAACGGAGAAACATTTCAAAAATGTTGCTCAATAAGGAACTAGCTATTCAGACATATTTTGTACAAAAACGCTCCGTTAATGCCTCGAGAACAGTGTTTTGTTTCATAATATGAAGTTTCAAAGGAAAACTTACAACCGAAATGAATAAAATTTAGTGCAACAAGTTCGAAAAGTTCAAATTTTCAAATTTGCTGCCGTCGAATTCCTGTTAGTCAAGACACTTTTCTATCTCACATTTTCAACACAGTCGACTCGCCGTGTCGCAAAGGCGAGAGAGCACGCGAACAGAAGAGAGGCAGGCGGCGCAAGAGCAGAAATGACGGTGGCGGGAATTCAAAATTTTGCGCTCAGAGCGTGCGATGATCGATTCTGATCGCCACGCGCACGTAGAAATGCGTTAAACTTGCATTCCAATGACAGTTTTGTCACTCATAAATGATTAGAAATTGTCAGAAATAGACCCCTCTATCTTTAATACTGTTAGAAACAATTCGAGGCATACTGAGCGTTGGCGCTGGTTAGCGTGCGTTACGACACATCTGTAGTGGACCCGCAAAGGAGTTCCGCTCTCTTTCACGAGACAACAAAGATGCAGTGGCCTATTTCTGAAGATTTTTAATATTTTCTACATGACTAATTGATCGTTCGATTGCATTTGAACGAAAGTTGTGCACGTGGTGATCAGAATCGATCACGCTCTGAGCGCATTATTTTGAATTCTCGCGCTACTCTCGCACTGTCTGGCCCTCTTCTTTTCGCGTGCTTTCTCGCTTTAGCAACGGTCATTCGCTGTCATCTGGCACAGTGAGCGGTGTGCCACAGGCAAAATAGGCGATGAGCGGAGCGGGGAGAGCGAATAGGCCCCTGTATCTTTAAAGGTACATTGGCGACTTATTTTTGACTCGAAATGTTTGAAAGAATCATATTAACCTAAATCTTAATCAATTTGTGAGAAAGAACAACGATTATCCGTTGCTTTCAAATATTGCAACTAGCTGTGTCTCGTTGCAACATTTTATTTCAAACTCAAAATTGGTCCCGCCACGACTTCCATTCCGTTGAACTCTTCTATACTGCAGAAGTGGCGAGAGAAGACAAAACCTTAGATTAAAGGAGCCCGTACACTTCCTGTGTGGCTTAATGCAATAGGAGGAAGGAAGTGCCCATGGTAGAAGCTGCTCCGGAAGGAGCTACACTACTATGGGAAGGAGTTGCACTTGAACTATTTTAGTAGTGTCGAAACATAGCATACGTGTGCATATCTTATCTCTATGATGTATTGTATGTTCACAATATCATATACAAGGAAGTTCTAATACTACAGCCTTCTAGAAATGCATATTGAGATATAGATATCATGCCAGTCGACATAAAGGTGTAGGCGCGGAAACAGTACATTGATCAGCCTACATGAGTAGTGCGATGTGTGTTTCCATATATTACAGTATAATCAGGTGTATGATCTTTATAAGTACCATAAGAGTGCATCAATCCTCGATATGAGCTAAACATCAGATCACTAGTGAATGCAGATCTCCGGCTGGTACAGTTTCATGCTACTGTATTCGATCCAATACGGTCGAAAACACCCTTCTGTGTCAAACATTGTGCAAAAATGCTATTCTTTTACTAAACTGATCAACGTGCAACTCCTTCCTCATGCGGTGCAACTCCTGCATGAGCAGCTCCTTCCTAGCCCAGCAGCTCATTCCATGTGCACTTCCTTCCTACTATCCTCAATGCGTGTGTGCGCCGTTATGGCGCTGAACTCGCCGGTTCGAGTCCTGTCTTCGGCAAATGTTTTGCATGAGTGGTATTACGCGTTCAAGAGAGCTAGTTGCAGAATTAAGTCGCTGCTGTGCCTTTAAGGTGATTAGACAACGATCAGAACTCTTGGAATGATGTTCTCAATTGGACAAAATTTTGCGTGGGTATTGGTAGCCGAGATCGAACTCGCGGATCTTTGCCACTACGCCACCTAGTCATGTGATCTGTAGAGTAGGGAAATGAACGGTGGAGTAGAGAATTGAACGGGATGTTCAAAATCTACGATGTTTTCAACGAAAAATCTTGAGCTAAGTGCGAGTATTACTAGACATAAAAGTGTACTCTCTTTGATTCGACGCCTCTCCTGGAAGCATAAATACAATTAAAAAACACGAAAAAAACGTACAAAAACAATATGTGTACAGCAAATATAAACAAGGATAAGTACGCTACAAACCAGAATGTTGGCCTCATAGGTAAAAAGGGTGGGGGGTCCGGCTTCGCCGGAAGGGGGGGTCCCCAACCCTCCCGGCTGGCCATATTATTGGAAGGGTCGAATTTCATAATTTTCGAAAAAAAATTTTTTTTAATATTATAATTAAAATTTAATATAAAATTAAAATTTAATATAAAATTAAAATTTTATTAAAAAATGCGAAAGAACGGTGAAAAATCATCAAAATTCGAAATCGCGCGCTCAGCTGTTTGGCCCCGCCCCTTGGAAGGGTCTCCCAACGGGTAGGGCCCTCCCGCTAGTCTGGCCCCGCCCCCTTGGACGGGAGGGATGACCCTTCCAAGGGGGAGACCCCATCCAATGGGAAGGGGCCTCTCGCATTTCGCAAAACAAGCCGTGAAATCGCGTGGTGTAGTTTCTCAAAACGTGGTGTATCGATCATACACCACAGTATGCACAACACTACACTGCGATTCAACCATCCATGATTTTGGATAATTTCATCGAAATTCCAGTCAAAAACAATTTTTATTTTTTTTATAAATCATTAAAACTCGAATGAATATAATTTTGTGACATCTGTAACACATGTTTGAGATGAGGGGCAGGCCGAAATTGGAGGGGGGTACCCTTATTTTACCCACCCCCTTTTTATGTTTGGTTGGCCTAGTCATTAAAACAAGTAAGAGAGGGGTGATGAATTAGGGAAGGATATGGTGACAAGATTGCGATTGCAGTGAGTGCGCAGCGAATGCCCTAGAAGTAGGGTAGGGAAGAATTGCCATGGGTCTCGGGTCAGACGGAGCGGTAGATGACAAACAGGAGGGAGAAGAGCAGAAAGACGGCTACTAGCATCAGAAGAAGACGGTTCTGGATAGCCCTGAATGATCCATGATATAACTTATACCAACATACTTGTGTAACATTCCTCCCAAAAATCTTTTCGATTACCACCCTCTTAACCGCACACTAACAGAACGAAAAGGACCAATTTCACACACCTTGCTTGCAAAAACCAGCAAAAAAAACCCAGGGAGTCACAAAAAAACTTTTAGAAAACCAGTAGCCTTCATCTACAATTCTACTCACGATCTCGTCAATCTATTTTTTCAGATAGTATAGCGGGAAACATCATCAATAACATAAACTTCCAATTGGAAGATTCATGCAAACAGCTCACTCATTACACACCAAAAATCCCTCACACCCCCATTCTTGTTACCTCCGGATCATGTTGTTGAGTGCGCGGCTGCTCCTTCCCAGGTCGGCCTCGTTCTCCCGCATCCTCTCCCGCGCCCGGCTGATCGTCTCTCGCTGCTGCGACAGGTTGCCCAGCACCTCCGTCCCAATCTGACACAGTCTCCGTCTCAGTCACATGACACACGCACTCACAGCCTCCGTCTCAACCGCCATTCTGTAGGCGTCCTGCAGCTTGCGGCCACTGCGCTCCAAACGCTGCGTCGTCGCAATCAGCTGGTCCTCCTAGACGAGCATGTCAATCAGCTCTCCCCTTCCTCCTCCCACTCCAACCTGTTGATCCATGTGAACTGCTTCGTCGAATGCGAGCAGCTCGTCTCTGTCAGCCGCCTCTCGAAGACGATCCACCTACAAACATAATATTAACGTTCAATCAATCAATCAATCATTTATCCAGAATCGCTATATCCTGACTATACAACAAAGTGCATACGGTACACCACAAGGGATAAGCGCTGCGAGAAACACAGTTCAGCAACGGGGATGGTAAGTAGGGTCGAAGGTCGAAAGTCGGGGGTCGAAGGTCGAAAATTAACGTCGAAAGTCGGGGGTCGAAGGTCGAAAAGTAAGTAGGGTCGAAGGTCGAAAATTAACGTTAATGTTATTAATTACGTCTCAATCACATCGACCACTACAATAGCTCGTTGAAAACATTATCGTGGATTTTGAACATACCGTTCATTTCTCTACTCCACAGATAATCTCACTCTCTCACATGAAAATTTTGTCAAATTGAAAACATCATTCAAAGAGTTCGTATCGTTGTCTAATCACTCTAATGTTTTTCGTGAAAAGAGTGGAACTCATTTGCGGGCTCACTATATGTGCTTACTGACCGCTCTCTGCAGCTCCGTATTAAGATTTTTCGAGTCGGCGCGGTACGAGCGCACTCGCAGGTCGTACTTGCTGCGGTCAGGGCTGTAACGGTAAACCAAGCATGCCTAATGCCACGTCCACTTCTCTCTGCTCACCTTCCAGTGGGCAGATCTCGGACGGCGATCTCCATTTGTTCGAGCAGCTCCTCCACGTCCTGCAGCAGCCTCTGCACAGCCTGCACTGCTCCCACCCGCTCCGACTGCGGCAGAGTCGACAGACGGCCGATGCGCGACGTCACCTACACAACACAACGAGGTCGCCACAAATCGCTAGCACAAACAATACAATATACATACGATGAACTGAAACAAGTCTATCACCTCACCTCGGCAGTCTGCACAGAGTATTGTTGCTCGAATTCTGTTAGATGGGATGCGGTCGTCGCCATCTGACAATGAGATCAAAATGAAACTTTCAAGCAGGAATGCTTTGCAATTTGCAAAGCTAATATAGGTAACGGGTGCACCGCGAGTTCCAAACCCATTTGAATAAATGAATGAAAACGAATGAGGAAACAATTTTTATACAGTTCAAAATCAACAATCGCAATATCAACAAACAAAGCTACTCATGATAAAGATTTCTAGTCTAGCTACTATACTCGATTCTGCTTTCCTTTCAGTCTCTTCTCCGCACTGCTCCGCCCCTTTTCTACGCCCTGAAACAACACGTTCTCATCTCACACATGCACCAATCCAAAAGACGGATCAAAATATGCATGACTGTGCATTGCAGACAAGGAGAAGATGAGTGTGGTTGGTACCTGTAGTGTGCGTATGCCCTGTTCGCCTCGCACGTCTTGTGCAGCTCCTGCTTGGCTGTGATCGTCAGACCCTCATTCTGCCACGCAGCCAGCAGCTCCGTCGCCAGAATGTCCCTGCAAATGTTATTCACTCTTAAATCTTGAAATGTTTGCAAAGGGAATTTGCGTTCACAAAAATATGGTGTATTGGATTACACATAACACAGCTTAACTATGCGCAACTATCAATCAGACGTGATAAACACAATAACCAAGACTTTCCCCTTAATAAAAAAGAATAACAAAGACGAAGTGTGTCTGACTTGAAGTGTGTCTCTCCGTGGCGGGCACGCTGGCGGCAGATGTCGCGCAGCATCTTCATGCCACGGAACTCCGCCTCCGCCTCCTCGATAGGGAACGGAACCTGGTACGTCGTGCCTCCTGCAAGCCACATGACTGTATTGGAAGAAATGTGAAGACACGCACCCCTGGTGACTCCCTGCAGCTTCATCAGAGGATGGCAGTTGCGGATCGCCTGGCGAGCGATCACAAACGGATCCAGCTCTATCTTCTCCTGAAATCTCATATGAAAACGGTTACACAAAGATTGTAAAACATAAAACGAATAGAACCTTCTCGTCGTCTTTGGCGCGGAGCCAAGCCTTGTACTGCCTCCTCTTGATTATCTCCAACGCTGCGTAGACGTTCTTGCGGGACACCTCCTTATTGCCATCCTAAAACAAAAAAAGTTGCGAACCGGAATATGACAATATAAAAAAATACCTGCATGCATACACGGACGAGCTTGTCGACGACACGATCGCGGTAGAACACCGGCGATTCGTCGCTCTTCATCGCCTTCAGGAACAGGAAGTTGCGCTCATCGTCCGCGTCCAGCGGCTTTTTCAGCTGGAACACATACCAACAAACATTGCGAAACCAGTAATGTACCCACGTCATCGATGTTGGTGAGCGGCTCGCGGAAGACACGTGGATCGTAGCGGTTGGAGGCGACGGCGGACGAAGCAATGCCGCGAGAGGCAAAGCGGGACAGAGTAGCCACTCTGTTTAGAAACATACTGCAAGAATACGAATCATTATGAAAACATAAACAACACAATGATAAGCAAATCAATAAACAGTTTGTGAAAAGTACGTAGTGCATTGGATGGTGCTGCACGATTTAGTCATTTAGTAGTGTATTCAACTGCATTGACTAAACGGAATAAATACCTCAGTTTTTTTATTGGTTTCAGAATGACGTTATGGTTTAGAGTTCATATAGATGCAACAATGTTATTTGTTAGAGAAAACATTTGTATTTATGAAGAATGAAACGTTTTTGGAGTTCAAGTCAACAATATATCTTATTCCCAAATTCTTGTCGTTTTGCTCACTTACGGATCAGCTGTTTCGAGAGTACCGTTTGATCACGCGGCGCGAGCGGCGGCCATTTTTTTCCGAATTTGCGCATCGCAGTGTTACCGTGATTCTCTCGTCTTTTTTATATATTATTTTGTAGAGGATGGAGTCGTTGGTGAACAACCTGAAGAGCACAGCTCTTTCTGTTGGAGAGATGATCACTCCAATTCTCAAGGAAAGCAAGTTCCACGAGACCGGCGTGAGTATTCCTACACATATAGCTTGTACTAGTATTAAAGGATTTATCCGGACAATGTATTATTCCCTGATCTTCAGGATGGGGTCGCTTTAGTTTTCTTCAAGGAAGACTAGTTTTGAAGTTGTTTGCGCAGAAAAATTGTTAAAAAAATACGAACAATTTTTCTACGTTGATACAATTTCAAAAGAAGGTTTCATTGACGAGAACAAAAGCGACCCCAACCTGAAGATCAGGCAAGACTACATTGTCCGGATAAATCCTTTAACGTGATGATTGCAGGTGCTGACTCCCGAGGAGTTCGTTCTGGCCGGCGACCATCTTGTGCACCACTGTCCCACATGGCAGTGGGTAAAGGCTAGCGATCCCAGCAGGTGTGAAGTTGTTTGAATATGGGAACAATGCTAATTTCAGGATGCGTTCGTACCTGCCAGCGGACAAGCAGTTCCTCATCACCCGCAACGTCCCCTGCAGGAAGCGCTGCAGGGATCTCATGAACTACGACAGCAAGCTGGAGAAGGTAAGAGAGAAGTTTTCGCAGATATATCTAACGCATTGAAGAAACCAATTCACGACCGTCAGCATATATAACATTGTATAGCCAATGATTGATTAGTAGGCAAGGTACTTTTTTACACGTTTACCTATAGAGTCAATGTCATGTGTAGATGCTGACGTCTACGGAAGCTGGGTCGGCGGAGGGCTTCGAGGGAGACGAGGACAGTGGATGGGTGGACACGCACCACTACGCACAGGAGACCAAGCACGACGGCGTCGACCTCGAGGGAAAGGTGCGTTCCCATCACACATACACCCATATTGCTTCCACTTCTTTCGTCCCTTCGTCACGAACCATCTCGTCGTCGTCGCCCTTTAGCGGAATGTTTACCTATGGATTGTTGTAGGCGCCTGTTTCTACGGAGGAGGAGGATGAGGACGCAGTGCTGGACCTGGACGACCTGGTCGAATCGGGCGCCCTCGAGGACGCCGATCCCAACAGGTACGGCCTGCGCACCCTCGAAAAGGCGTCACTCCACTCTGTTCTCGTGCACATGTTCCGTGCCGTACTGAGCTACAAATATTGTTTACTATTTCTACGCCTTATTATGTTACATCTGAAGACCAAATTATGCCTCGTTCGCATGTTCACGATGAGCGGATTCTTTTTTGAGTTTGGTTTGTTGTTTGCAGGTTCGTGGTGTCGTCCTCGTCGTGTGTGCGCGGTGAGGTGGAGAAGACTCGCACCTATGACCTGCACATCACATACGACAAGTACTACCAGGTATACACTGCAAAGTTATGTGAGTGGATAGAGCATCGGTGTGGAGTGCGTGTACGCAACTTATTAGGCGGAAGACTTGATCGTTATCATTTGCTTTACCGTTGTATTCGTGATAACTTGGTGCAGTTTGTTTGTTGAGGTGCCTCGTGTGTGGCTGTGTGGGTACGATGAGGAGAGGAAGCCGCTGACGACGGATCAGATGAACGAGGACATGAGTGCGGTGAGTGCTGGACAGTCGACAGTAGACTGCTTCCCTCCCCTATCTTCCCCCATCTCATTTCACGTCAGACTTAGTAACTCGGTGAAATGACTGTTTTCTCTAAAAGCTACTCGGCTTTGCTTAAAGGTACTGGAAGAACATCATTTCGATCTGACCGCGCGATGCGAGATAGGAAGAAAATAGTTGTTTGCATGCATCGCATCTCACATGTGCTCTTGCCAATTGTAGTTATGTATTACGCTATTTGAGTGTTTATTATTTTGAATGCGCTGTTCTTACGACACCTTTTGTGTCACATATGGCGTTAATGTTTCACTCCACATTACATGTCATCGGAGTTGCAAACCTACAAAGTTCCAATTGCCCGCAGAATCCCTTCTTATCTTTCATTCCAAGGGCAGCTCATTCACTGTGTCCATTCCCTCACAGTTCCATTGTTTCACACGACGTGACGTAGTCAAAAAGACGAAATTAGTTTTAAATTAGAAGGTGATGTGATTGTGTACTTGGTACCGGTACCGTATGTCGTAGTCGTAGAGCAAAACAGTTTGGGAATATCTAAACTTGGAATGTAGTACTAGATGGGTGTTTGTGTTGCAGGACCACGCGAACAAGACGATCACGATGGAGTCTCACCCGCACATCGACGCGCCTCCCATGGCCAGTGTCCATCCCTGCAGACATGCCGAGGTGGGTCCATCCATCCATCCATCCATCCATGACCGTCAGTGTTGTGTGTGTAGACGATGAAGCGCCTGTCGGACCAGTTGGCGGACAGTGGAAAGGAGCAGACCGTCCACCAGTACCTGTTCCTCTTCCTCAAGTTTGTCCAGGTATGAGATGAAAATAGACAGTTTTGTGACCCACAGTAACGTGTGATATTCGGAAATCGGAATGCATTTTATATGTAATTATCATTGACAACTGTGTTTCAATAGTTTATTTGTGTCTATGCTGCTTTTGCATAATGGAATGATTCAATTGGGTGTGACAGGGTAGTCCTGCTCTCTACCGTATCGCCTGTCTTACTGCTTTCTCCTCTTGTCACACTGTCTAGCTACCATACCATGCGATGGGCAAGTTTTGTGCAGTGAAGTGTTTATTGTCGCATCTACTATTTATGATTGTGGGGAAAAGAACAGCGGAAATTATTCTGTGCTTGTGCTCATGAGCTATTCGATAGCGTCATCAAAAAGTAAGATTTCTGCAGGCCATGCAGTGGAATGAATGAATTTGTGTCATTCTGATTGTGGAAATGTTAAAAGTTTTTTGTTACGAAAGGTTGTAGACATGGTATTTTAAAAAAAAAAGATTGCATAAGAAGTTAACTTTTTCACTATGCGTGCATATGTACTCAAACCCTTGTTTATACTGCGTGCTGTTTGCAACATTTAGATGTGAGAAGAAAAAAATTGAATTTATTTTTGCGATGATATTTTTTTGTGATTCTTTGCTATAGGAATGTCAGGGGGGAGGAAAATGGAATTATTTTTTCCTGTCCGTTCATTTTTTTTGCGTGTGAGAGTAGGGAGTAGTAATGAATGAGCTGTGGAGCTGTGTTGATGGCGAGAATGAAATGAGATAGCTGGCAAGTGGCGTGAGAACGCTTTGCATTAGTACGTTTTTATCCGAAAGACAAGAAAGATTGGTATATTGTTTCATGTTTCGAACACTGGGCATGGTTGGTGAATCAAACATTTCTATAGGCCATCCCCCCGTTTCATCGTACGGCAATATCGCAGGCTCGCTAGACAGACGAGAAATTTATGCCAATTCGGTCCTAAACGGTGTTTTTGCGCTCGAATACAGTATAAATGACGGACATAGAAAAATCGAACACAAGAGAGCTCTAGGCATTCTATCTAGACATCTTCTCTAGGAAACTGGACGTTGTACGATAAGTTTGAAGAGAGTAATTAAGTTTCGGCGGTTTCCCATTGGAAGTCGACTCAAAAAATCAAGGTTTTTGAACTATAACTAGAAAACGAAAGCGAAAATAAAAAATCGAACACTAGAGATCGATGAGCACTATCGATACACATCATATATCAAAGTTTTGTGATTGCTTTGTTCCTAAAGGGGTAATTAACTTTTTTTTCCCTAAAGGGGTAATTAAAATAAGTGTTTTCTGTTCTGGGTTTGAGTGTCTTGACTGCATTATTGTTTCAGGCGGTGGTTCCTACGATTGACTACGATCACACTCGCTCAGTGCAGCTGTGAAGAGGTGGAGACAAGAAGGAGAGATTGGAAAGGGACGTCTCCATCTGCCTGTCCGTCTTCCATGAGTTCCATGTTGTCGTATCGTGTTCTACACATGCATGCTAGTTGTAAATTTGTAATTGTAATGCCGTTCTGGGTGCGATTGCCTGATTCTGGGTACGGTGGATAACGTACTGCACGGCAGCGTAGATCTTTTTATATGACATTTTTGTACGCTTGTGATACTAATTTTTATGCCATGTTGGATTCATGTAAGCTGCAAAGTTGTGTAACTGTTTGTAAAGTATTTTGTATTGGAAACGAGGTTGTTACGTGTTCGAGAAGGGAACATGTTATTCAGTACACTTGCACATTGAGAAACTAGATGCGAGAAAGACTTTAGGAAAGAAAGCAAGAAAGGACATTGAGATTTACAAGTTCACGATATAAATAGTTTATTGAGTTCAAATGATTCATGCGACCGTGAGTTTCTTTCGGTATGGCACGAAGTTGAGTCTGCCATGCAGGGAGACAATCATTCGTTGATTGGAGGAAGGACGAGTTCGCTTGTTGATAACTACCCCTGCAAAGACTCACACATCAGAGAGCAGTCTGCATCCTGCCACGTAGACTCATTTCATCACCACTTACCACTCACCCTGTTTCTGTAGTCGACGTCCCATCTCCTTGGCTTCTTCCCGTAGAACTGCGTCCACGATTCCATTAAAGTCCGGCTGAAAGATGCGATTTTGTCTAAAATAAATAAACTCACACAAGTTTATAATCACAGGTTTTTTTCATTGTGCAGATTGTTAATAGGACACAGAAGAACCGAAAAAGACTAATGTGAGGTATCAGGTGTATGTGAAACTACACGGATTAAAAATTATTTACTATTTACTACTTTCGTTCGTGACGCAAGCACGCAGAATAGGAAACTTGAATAATGTGATCCCCTAAGGAATTTTTCCTAATCCCCTAAGGAAACATCAAAGTGAAAATGTTTACTTGTTCGTCTCTCTCATCGGCATAGTCTGGAGAGAAGAGAACTGCCGGAAGCTCCATTGGGGACTCTCTAGCCACGCCACCTGCACGAACCTGCAACCCTCTCTCTCTCTCTCTCTCTCTCTCTCTCTCTCTCTCTCTCTTTCTCTCTCTCTCTCTTTCTCTCTCTCTCTCTTTCTCTCTCTCTCTCTCTCTCTTTCTCTCTGTTCTCAATATCTCCTATTATATCTTTTCATATCTCCTATTTGTTTTTTCGCTCCTCTACTTCTATTAATTGACATCAATTTGTATCACGAATTTCCGTTTGGTGTGTGTATGTGTGAATTGTAATGAACTCAAGCGTGGAAAACGAACAAGTACCATTCCAAAGACACTACCCAGTCTTTTTGCAAAAATCACGTTACTTTCGTGTGAAAAAAGTGAGCATAGTGCACGCGACCCCTGTTAAGGCCCACTATCGGTCAACGGGTCAACCCAAAAAGCACAACAAAAATCACTGATGTTAAAAAAAACACACCTTCACAAGCTCATCTCCATAGGTATTCTGAACTCTGATAATTCCGGCAAAAACGACAGAAGCTGAGAGGAGAACATGGAGAAGGAAATGAAGCACGTGAGACATCAGAAAAGAAGAAGGAGAAGAGGAGGAAAGGGGAGCAGCCGGGTGGAAGGAATGCGTAGTAATCGAGAGTAGGCGGGCGGGAGCTCTCGCACCTCAAACACCGAACAGCTAGGAGGCGCAGAAGGAGGAGAAGGAGAAGGGAAAGTGAGGGAGCAGTGGAGGGGAGGAGCCGATTGTTGTTCTCTCATTTCCCGCCCATAATGCATCGAGAGTAAGTAACACGATTATTAGGAGAGAGACAGAGAGACAGAGAGACAGAGAGCGTCTTCTTCTTCCGATTCGATCCGGTTGCGTGACGAACAACTTATGTGTACAAAAGAGCAGAAACTAGTCATATATAGAGTTAAAGGTACAGTGGCGCATTATTTGACCCCCAGTACGATCCTTGACCGATGGAAATGAAAGGATAACAAAAAAGAACTTTACAATGATGTTATCGCGTTACCAAAGCAATTACCAAAGCGTGTTTGTTTGGTAACGGAAATTTCAAATTTGTACCATTTTGCTTGTCTTTGACTGTGTCGTGTCTATGTCTGTTTCGCGTTTCGAAATTCCAACTATCCACTTCAAACGTATGTGTATGTGTTTTAGTATTCAAATATTTCGTTTTTTTATGCATGTTTGACGTCTGATACCTTTCTGATAGCTATTTGATTTGAGGTAGCCACCGTCTATGACGTTCTCCGCCGTTCTCCGTCGGCGGACGCTGGCCGCCCGCGTCGAGCTCTCCCTCATCTCCATCTGCCCCAACAATAAGGTCAGTGTTATTTCTAATGTAAGTATTGTTTTAAAATATCGTAGATGAACATCCGCTATATTGATTGAATGTCTTTTCAGTTCTTAGCGCTTGCCAACCGTTGTTGAAGGGCCGTTGTCGCCATCTTCGACTGCCTCGACTTCAAGTCATGTGAGTATTTTGATTTGTATATTGTTTGTCTTGACATTTCGAAAACAAACAATATCGAGACCATTGTCACATTTTTCATTGTATTGTTGAGACATCAACGATGAGGTCGTCGCCGCCCCCTCGCCCGCGCCGCGACGAAGAAGAGAAGGAGTAGCAGAAGCAGTAGAAGAATTTTTGTTGTTGTTCATGTTATATTTGTTGTAGATATTGTTTATTGTTATTGTTTGCATGTATTTGGTCATGTTATACAGGTTCTTTCTGGCTCAGATTGTGGTATTATTTGTGAAACATATGACCACAATGTGGAACGCAACTTGATAAAGAGTATTTGGGCGTGTTCGGGGTTCTTGCAAATTGCCTGATGAAACATACAATTACTTGTTTCCTGCATTGTGTTAGATTACTGCCGGTGTCATCAGCGCTCTCTCTGTAATCCTACTGACTGCCCGCATGGCGCAGCTGGTTAGCGCGCCGGCTAGTGATCTCGAGGTGGCGGGTTCGAGTCTGCCCATGTTCATTTTGCGAATAAAACGATTCTTCTCTCTCGCGGTAACACGCGCGAAGTTTGAAAATTTCATTACCAAACGATTTTTCTAAACGCCTCTGTTCCTTTAAGTGGAAGGAGGCGATTCTCGAATCTGAAATGAAGTTATGCAGTTTGCACCAGTTTGCACCTATGACATGTTCTAATAAATACGATACGTGCGCTCTTGTTAATCCACGACCACATTTCTTCTTGAGAATCAAACGTGCTGGGCAGATTGCACTCTGTGAGTGTAGAATATTACGCATCTAGACAAACTCGGCTATGTTCCGTGTGCCCAGTGGGGTCAGATCCGAGAGAGAGAGAGATAGAGAAAGAGAAAGAGAAAGAGAGAGAGAGAGAAAGAGAGGGAGAGAGAGAGAGAGAGAGTCGGGATTTGAGGCGTGATTCACGTTGTGCGTATAAGGCAGGGGTCGGCTCACTCCGGGCGCAGTGTCACTCTCTCCCGCCTTTGCAAACATGCTGTCTACAGTACTCCTCTGCCTTCTCTCGTGTGTGTGGGCGCAAGATGCGCACTACTACGCCAACTATGCCGCCAATCCCGGACAGAACACATGTATCACGGTGAGCAACTGTCCGATTTCGTTTCGGAACTCTCCAAACACTCTTCGGAATGTCTAATGTCTGTTAAAAAATGTATCCGGACAATGTATTATTTCCTGATCTTCAGGATGGGGTCGCTTCGTTCTCTTCAATGAAAACGAGTTTTGATGTTTTTTTGCGCAGAAAAATTCAAACAATTTTCCCACTTTTATACAATTTTAAAAGGAAAGTTTCATTGACGAGAACAAAAGCGACCCCAACCTGAAGATCAGGCAAGATTATAATGTCCGGATAAATCCTTTAAATCGCCTACTACACTATACAAAACAACGTTCGGAACCCCAACCACACAGCGATTCCTGCAAATGATGCGTGAACATTTCGAACGTTTTCGAATAGCAGAGATTGACGGGAGCGTTGTTTGTTGTTGTCAGTGCGCGTCTCCGTCGCTTCGTTCCCGATGGGAGTTGACGGGTCTGCGGCGCACTCTCACCGATGCAACCTTCTCTGCTGACTGCAACAAAGTCAACGGCGGCACGAACGCGTACAAGGTGCGTGTGGAATGAGGGCCATCCGCAGACGGGGAGGGACCACGTGTTGCAGGAGGCGTGTGCCGGCCCGTGTCTCACGCTCATGTTCGATGACCCCGACTACCCCTCGCCCACCGACAACTCGTACGCCAACGTGCTGTTCGTGCGGGGCTGCGCGCACACACTCACTGGAATGGGTAACACATACAAGGTACGTCAGACAGCCGGAGTCACGTACCACGTAACTAGAAGGGACATTGTGAAGTCATCAACACACACGCTTTTCAGGAAATTGAATGTTCTTAAAATAGCAGAGTGTGCGTGGTAGAAAAAGAGGGACGCGGAAGAAGTGAACACAATCACGTATGGACATCAGACATCATTGTTCATTATGTCATTCATCGCGAACTAGGCCACACAAATGAAAGAACGGGATGAAACTAGAAAAGTCAGCAATTTGTGAACAGTTTTGTTCAGATTCCGCAAGCAACGACGACGGCGCCGGGAACTTTCTGCGAGTTTGACAACAGCCACGAAAGGCCGAACAACCAGGTGAGTGCGAGAAGAGAATGACGAGGGGCAACACTTGTGAGAGCAGAGGGGCTGGGTGGAAGAGTGCGGCTTGTGAAGAGTATGTATGTTGAGGGGAAGATGACTGCGATCCGGATGCTGGCACAGTTCTGCATACCGAGCACCACGTGAGTTCATCATCCACTCTCTCATCCACTCGTGCAGGTGCATTCGAAGAAATAAGAAGGTTTTGTCAGACAGCTGCGTGTTTTCAATTACAGAAGTGGCAGCGACATAGTAAACACGTAAGCCATCAATGAACTTTTTCAGATGACATTTCTTTAATATATCCGATAAACATTGCTTTTAGCTTCCTTTCTTTAAGCGAGAAGTGCAATGTGGCATAGGCGCATAACGATAACGATTTCGTTTGTCACAATAGGTCCTATCGAAGCGGAAAATTCTGACTAGTACAATTCACTCATTATTCCACAACCAACTTTCATTATAGATTTTTTCCCATCATTCCTAATGCCGCATTTTTGTGCCACTTAAGCTCCGCCCACTTGACATCCCTATCTCAACGACTGTACGCACGCTAGCCTAAGAAAAAACTTTACACAAGTGCGAAGTGCGGACATCGTAGAGTGGTCACAGCGCGCGATACAAACACTAATCTATACGTGAATTCAAAGTATATACTACAAAGTATGTAGGTATATATACTTTTTTTAAGGCATAACCTTGAATAAATACTTATATAACTGTACATAAAGATATAATTTTTCCTTGATTATAATAATTATAACTCAAACTCGTGTTTTACAAAATGTTGCTGGCTGTCAAGAACACAATTTTTCACCAAGCAACGTTCGAAATATGGATTACTGCATTTGTCATTTCGTATTTAGTGCGCTTTCCGCGTGGGAAAACTCAGAAAATGCCCGAGAGAAAAACGTTACGCACCAATAGACGCCTGTCGACATTGAGTGTACGTGTAGGTGTAGATACGAATGCGAGACACGCACAAATGAACAGGAGCTCTGTGTGTGTGCGAAGAGAGTGGGGGAGGACGTTGTGGTTGCAGGAGTGCGGCAGCCGGGGATGCGTGCAATGGAGACCGCACCCTCTTCCCCAACAGCAACACTGAGAATGCCTGCAACGGACAGACACTGAACGCCAGTCAGTCACCTAATACTACTTTTCTCTCTTATTAGCATCAAAATGAGTCAACTCACTGACAGCAAAAGTAAACTTGCAGCCGTGGGTGGCTCTTCTCTGAACTGCTATGTGTGCGACGAGGTAGACGGAAACTGCAAGAAGAACAGCTGCAGCAAGAAGTACTGCACCAAGAGCATCGTGCGGATGCATGTGAGTAGGCATCGTACTGTTCGTATACCACGTACCGCACGTACTCGTTGCAGGACTCGTACGTGATGCACAAGGGCTGCTCGAATGTGAATGTGCTGGGGGTGGACAACGTGTGCGCGGCGAGTCAGATGGTCGCCAGTGGAATCGTCCCCTATGAGGTCTGTCTCTCTCATCCCTCCTTTTTCTCTTGTCATGTCATCTTGTGATGATGATAAGAAGAAGTTTGTTTCCAGATCAAGCAGACACTGTGTTTCTGCAACGACAAGCAGCAGTGCAATGGATCGCCCTCCACTCTCCTCGCTTCTCTTCTCGCCGCTCTCATTGCACTTGTTACCGTATGATCGTATGAAACATCCATGTTCATTATATACCATTTGTAATATTTGTACTTTGTATCTTCATTGCTCCTACTTCTTTCCATCTCCCTTCACTTCCCATCCAAGACGTGTGATATGCTCTGATAAAATGTTTGAAATAGTTTATCCTACAATAAATATTCAACACTAAATACATACTTACAAAGTAGCATCGCGCTGTCAACACGCGTTGCATGTCTTCGCGCACTGTTTTTCCCGGATCTGTTTGTAGAAAGCGTTCTGACAGAAGCCATTCCTCGCGTAGTGCGCACAGTTGGGGGAGACATCCACACAAGACTTCGAAGGAGGGTCGGTCTGAAATAGAGAGAATCGAAGGCGTGAAGTTAGAGAAAGCTGAATGAGAAAGACTGACAGCTGTCATTTCGACGACGTCCTTGAGTGTGCGCGGGCATCTGTGGCACGTCTTCGGACAGGCGAGAATCATGAAGTCAGCCATCTCAAGAGACGTGCACAAGTGAGCGAGGTCAGCACATGAAGAGTGCTGTAATAAAATAAGAATTGTAAAGGTTTTTTTCACAATTTCAAATGATCTTCGATGTAGGAGCAGATGCTTAGCGCTGAACTTCTAGAATGTTGCCAAATATGTGGGAGTGTTTGTTTGCTGTGAATGGACTGTCTGTCCAAGGCGCGCTTCGTTCCGTGAAAACAAACATGCGAGTGAATCACTGGAGTCAGCGGATTGCGGATAGATAGTCGTACCATGCACACATCACACACCGCACTCTGACTAACACATCGGGGTCACGCATTCTTCATCACGGACGCTCATGGTTAGTTGTGGAAGCTCAGGGCCGCAGACTAGGCACAAGAAAGAACGAGGAGAGACGCGTACCGTGTCATTGCAGTCCTCCTCGTTGTCTCCACTGGGGGCGACTGTCTTTCGAGGGAAGGAGCACATGCGACATGTCTGCGCGCACTCTCGCTCCATGATCTCAGATGGTTGCAAGTTGGTATGGCCGATCGACGGAAGTGTCTCACCTTGGCATAGCGTCGTTCGTCGCACGCGCCCCTCCGCCGCAGCTCCGAGCACATCTGAGACCGATCCGTGCACCCAGTGGTGGCAGGCTTCTGGAATGTGAATGTGTATGGGATCTCTTAACTATCTTGTTTATCCATTTAATCAGCAGTATGGATTCATCTAGCGCGGACACACGGGGACAGACAGAGTGACCATATAGTCAGTGTGTGCACCTTGTTGTTGTTGGTGGCCTTCTTGGGAGCGTCGCAGTTGCCGAGTCGGTTCAGCTTCGCGATGTCAGTCCGCGAGAACGCCATGTTGTCATCCAGAACCACGCCGTTCTGCAACAGTCTCTCTCTCCCCCTCTCCCCTCCCTTCCCTCCCTCCCCTCTCTCCCATACCTTCAAGGGAATCATAGTGGCCATTCTCCTTCTCTGTTTCTGGTCGAACTTCCCGAATGCAAATCCGTCATAGTGCATGATCGACTCGTAGTCATATGTGTCCGGGAAGTCGACGTCTGCCGCGTTGATCTTCTCGAAGTTCACTGCAACACGTATCACATCAATATCGAAATGCGCACAACTGAGATGATCAATGGTACACAGGGAGTTGGGTACATAGAAGTGGATTGTGAAACCCACCCATCTGTCCAGGCATCACATTCCTGTACTCGACACGGATGAAAGAATCACGGTCGGGACGCTGGTGCTCGTGCTCGAAGCCTGGAAGAGAAGGGTAGAGGGGGGAGGAAGGAAAAGAGAGAAAGAGAGAGAGAGAGAGAGAGAGAGAGAGAGAGAGAGAGGGAGGGAGAGGGAGAGGGAGAGAGGGAGATCCCTACCGAGTGCATGCATGACCTCGTGCCATATGATATAGTCTGCCAGACAGTCGACAGCCAGCGACATCAGCTGTCTCTTTCCCACCTGCAATCTACGCTTCAAACCTCCTGCAAACTTGTCACATAGTGTTAGCGACTGGAACCTCTTTTCCCCCATTCGATATCGCCTGCCCGCTCATCGCTCATTTTCCTCCCGCACACAAAGCGATGGAAGATTTGATTGATTTTCATTGACCATCGCTATGGGATCAAACATTCAGGGATGATCTAACGCTGAAAGATGAAACTTGGCCCAATGTTTGGGTCAGAGGTCAGAGAAAGGGGATCCATTCTTCCCCATTTTTGCTGCTATACTAGATATCTCGTTTTGAAACTGAGCTCACACTTTGGTTATACTTTACGAGAGGCAGATTGGCGGGAATTGGAAAATGAGCGTTCAGAGCGGTCTGCTGATCGTTTCTGATCACCGCGCGCACGTAGAACTTTCGTTCAACCTGTATTTTGACAATCTTTTTGTGGCGTATAAACGATTAAAAATTGTCGGAAATAGGCCCCTGTATCTTTAAGGAACAAACCTTTCCGACATAAGAGTAGCACCCATCGAGTGGCACTATGAACACGTAGTCTTCTTCGCTCGTCCTCTCCTTGAACCGGAAACACGACACCGCCTGCAGACCTTTCAGAGAAGAACGCACGATCGTCTTCCTGCAAAGAGTGAGTGATGAAAGGTCAGGGAACTGATACTGTATACTGACTGTGCTTCGGTGTACTGTGGCGACAGCGCGTACGGTAGTGTGTTATCGTCCCATCGGTTGAATGCTGTCTCCTTCACACTCACTCCTCTCAAAGGAGGGTGAGAAGGGTCATACCGAGAAAGCTGCTGCGGAGTGAGCACTGAACAATTGTTTTGTTGGAAGAACTACATAATTAATTAACATATCTTCAATTATGTTATATAGGGAAAAAAGTTTTTTGTGTAAAGTATCAACAACGACATATGAAATATGATTGTATGAAATGAAGAGTTATGAAAAACGGTAACGCACGCATGTCTCCGAAGGCTGTGCCGGCTCCATCATGGGCTGTGTTGATCTCCCAGGACTGCTTGCCAGCCAGGCACACAGGCAGCAGCCACAGAAACAGTATCATTCTGTCTCTCGCCGCTTCCTCCCCGGCTCTTATATGCTGTCTAGCTATGCTGACCAGGGCAGCTGTGACCACACGCCGCAATGGCATTGTCTCCACGTCTCCCGAAATCCCCGCCGGGCATTTCCAGCCTTGTGTACAGATGAGCACACCTGCGATTCCACGCACGACGGACAAAAACCGTGTTCCACACACAATGCATTGTAGCCGGAAAACAATGACAAACATGGGATGTTCCACAAGCGATGCGAGAGAGAGAGAGAGAGAGAGAGAGAGAGAGAGAGAGAGAGATGCGACAGAGCTGAAACCGGTCTACGCACACCCGCATGCATTGTACTTGATGGCATAGCCTGCATGCCAGCAGTTTTTTCGTTCCTTCTGGTATTCATGTTGGATCGCGATGACGCACTTATCTCCAATATCTTTTATGATCATTTATGAATCCATATTTCCCACAATTTCAGAGATTTTACCAGTTTCGCTAGTATTTATCCTCTCGGTCTCACACAGTGGGATTGCGGGAGAGAGATCCGCGGATTGAAATGAGAATCGGGTTAAACCGAAAATGGTCGTGAATGAAAGGGAGAGGAGAAAGGGAAAACACCCCTGATCCCTTGACCCGCTAAAGAGTCAGCCACTGTTTCATTTCGAGCATTCTACAATATTCATGTTTTTTCTTCTCAGTCAAATATACATTTTGGCATAACACGCGTACGTAATACACGTTCTTCAACGTTCTCATCAGTGTGGTAGCACATGTAGCACAACTCATTAGCCGCTAATCATAGGCATAGCATGTATCAATCGATTCCGAGATCAGGTCCCCCTCCCCCCTCTCTCACTCTCGGAACTGGATGGCTATGGCCACTGCTGTTCCCACATTGATCCGCTCTTTGATAGTATATCCATGTCGATCCAGTATCTACATAGTCGATCGAACATTTCACGGATTTTGACCGCACTAATAGGTATGGTTGAGCGCGAGGAGAGGGAGGGAGGTGGAAAGGGAGAGAGGAAAAAGAGGAAGAGTGAGAGAGGGAGAGAGTGAGGTAGAGGGAGAGAGGCGCACGCGGTTCCGGTCGCCCTTGTGTATAGGGTGGCTGAATGACCTTATAATTATGATTGCAATTGCATGTGTCGAGAAGACCAGTCATCGGTTTCCTCGTCTCTTCTCTACCACCCGCCTTGTATATCTCTGATAAAATGCTATACCTGTTCGCATTTTGACTGACGCAATGCCGCATTCCTTACTTAGTATCTCTCTCTCTCTCTCTCTCTCTATCTTTGATGTCCGCCCTCTCTTCATTCAATCGGATTCGATCCATGATGCGCATTTGAAAGCAAGTCTGCGACCGGCCGGCTTTCATTTTCAAATCACCCGCAAACGTGGAGTAGTGACTGTTGCCCGAGGGCTACTGATAGACTGATCTACCCGTTCCCTTGCACCTGTCCTTGAATCGATCGTTCGGGCCTCTATTGACCCTCACCTAAAGGGAACCCGTTTCCTTTTTACTCTCTCTCTCTCTCTCTCTCTCTCTCTCTCTCTCTCTCTCTCTCTCTTTCTCGCTTCCATTTTCCGGATCAACACATTTCGTTTATAGCGCTTGGCTAATATTAGCAATACATTTTTCTCTGTAGACGTCGGTAATACGTAGAGTATCATATATTTTGAGCCTATCGTTTTTGTAAACCCGCAAACCAGCTTTGGAAATCCAATGGTCGTCTCAACCGAAAAGGGCGGCTGTCCGGACAATCGACAATCGATATGAAGATCATTGTTTGATCTTTTTCACGCCACAAACAAAATAACAACGATTCGGAAAGATAATTTGCAACACTTCGCCATTTTTGCACGTCTCATTTCATTATATCACTATCAGATTTCGATCAATCTGACTGGAATGTGTAATATAATATCGAAAAAGGTAGTCATTATATCAACGTTTTTCTCACTCTCCCAGCATATTCTGTTGATATGAAAAGTTTCGAGAATAGTATTTATAGTACTGATCGTGAGCAAGAGTGGATGGCTCGTGACTTGGTTTACGTGCAACTATGTAACACTATACACTACACTTCCCTTTACAATCATGGTTGCACTGCGATTTCTTGTACCTTGTAAGACTAAGATTCTGTGAATCGTCAGCGCCTAAACATCTCTCTCTCTCTCTCTCTCTCTCTCTCTCCCTTCCTCCCTTCCTCCCTTCCTCCCTCCCTCCCTCCCTCCTTTCCTCCCTCTCTACCCTCCACCCTATTCTCTTGCCTGATGTGATGTCATGTTTAGAGAGTGCCGCATTGTGTATCTATATATATATAGCCGGTTCGTGTTCTGGTTGTCTCACTCAGCAAAATCAGCCGTTTATGATGTTGTCGTATACTTTTTTATCACTCCCGCGTCATTTTGTCGCGAGAATTCTCGTTTGCATTGAAAATATGCGGGCTCACGTCGCGCGTTCTTGATCGCTTTCCATTGCCGTCATCGCGTATCTCATTTGCATATGATTAGCTGACCTTCCGGATGCCTGGGGCGTCCGGATGACCGGTTCTGGCTGGCTAGGCTAGGATAGGATAGTCGGGAGCACGCGCGCTGCCATATCGACTCCAGCCATCTCTATCCACCCTCCCAAGCCATGCGATCAAACTGCATCGTGCAATCGCAGCTTGTATTGCGCATTACAACAATCTCCGATGCGCGGTTTGTAACTTCGAAGCGATCCGAATATGGGCTAATCCAACCCTTCGTGATTTCTTTTTTTTTTTCACGCACAGTCCATTGATCCAAATTTCCCCCTATTTCATTTTCGCTTTTTCTCTTTGCGTGAGAAGATACGCTTCGCATTGCTCCGAGAGATGGGCTATGTTGTCCGCATTTGATTATCAGTTGTCGGTTGCAGGATGTCGGTTGCGTCGAGTTCGGAGGAGCGAGTGCCCTCCACAGTCCCCTCCACAGCAGGCAGCAGTCGGCAAGAAGAGGACGAGAACGGCCAAGGTACGCCCTATACATAAACACATCCATCACGGATGAAGAGAACATTTGACGGTGTTCTAGTCCAGCGGTAATTAGTAATGGCTTTAAACAAGAGTGGTAAACTGTTAACAAGACATTCATTCCAGACAGAATCTGCACAGTGTGCTGTTAGGTTACTTATTGTTGTGAGGAACATGTGTTTGAGGCATGCCCCGCACTTGGAGGGCGAGCCCCCTGCCCGCATCCAGAGTATCCGCCATTGCCGCCGTGCTCGGAGTATACTCATTCTTCTACCTTGGATACGCACAGAAACACAACCTACTATTCTATGTCATGACAGGGTGAGCACCTCTCTCTCTCTCTCTCTCTCTCTCTCTCTCTCTCTCTCTCTCTCACCCTCTCTCTCTCTCTCTCTCTCTCTCTCTTTCTCTCTCTCACCCTCTCTCTTTGCAGGTTGATCACCATCTTCATCATGATGTTGTACACGTGTGGAGTGTTGTGTTGTGTGTGGATGCTGAAGAATCCGTATTTGGAAACAGACAAGGTCGGCGACGTGGAGCAGCCGGAGAAGGAACGACGGCCGGCCCCGCCCACTCAGGAAGAGAACTACTTCTAATACCAGAGAAGGGTTCTTTCATAATGTCTCTTTCCGTGTCCCTACGATGCCATCTTCTCTTTCCGGTGTCCGTGCTTACCGAGATTCGCTAGAGATATCCAATGTTTCCTTCAATTTGTTTCCTGATGACTGTGTGTTTTGCTCCAGAACCGTGTGGTTACTATGTGCTTGCAACGTTTACACTGCGATAAAAAAACTATTTCGTTCAGAGATCACGCAAGCAAGTTCATTTACAAAAACAAGTCATTACTGTGCAGACGGAAAATGAAGGCGGCATATGCAGGTCTATTATGTGTCCGTTAATTTGGTTGTTGTGAGTGAGGTAAGGCGGGGGCGAAAGGACGGAGGTCAGTGTGCGCCCTTGCCAGCCCCGCGAGTGGACAGCAGAAGACATGGCTGGTGCGTCCCTCCCCTCCCTCTCCCCCCACCTCCACCCCTGCAGCACCTCCGTCTGCCGCCGCCCCGCCCACGGAGCTCCGCCCCTTCAATCCCGACTCCATTCTCGCCCGCATGATGAACATCGGAAAGCCTGGCACCGGACTCACCGCAGTCATGGGAGCAGAGGTACGGTACATTACCGTATACCTCATTCACCGTATACCTGACCAACCGTACTGTTAGGAGCTGACGGACATGCTGCTGTACATGAAGGAGTTGTTCGCGTCGCAGCCCATGTGCCTCGAAATCGCGGCTCCCGTCAATATCTGTGGAGACACGCACGGACAGTACGGAGACCTGATGCGCATGTTCAACGAGGTACTGTAGGGGTACTCACCGTTACCGTGACAAACTGTTCTTACCGTATCTCTATTGCAGTGCGGCTTCCCTCCCTCGCAGAACTACCTGTTCCTCGGAGATTATGTCGATCGTGGAAAGTTCAGCGTCGAAACCATCATCTTCCTGTTTGCCCTCAAGGTGGAATCGATCGATAATCGATTGATAATTAATTGATAACTGGTCAATTGCAGATCAAGTACCCGGAGAACTTCTTCCTGCTGCGCGGCAACCACGAGACTGCTATTGTGAACAAGATCTACGGTTTCTTCGAGGATCTCAAGAAGCGCTGGCCCGCGCAGCACATGGCACTCTGGACCCTGTTCGGGGTACGGTACTCGAGCTACTCTAGCCACGAATGAGTGCATTCACTAACCGTTTCTCTTTTTAGGATGTGTTCACGCAGATGCCTCTGACGGCGATTGTTGGCGACCGGATTCTGTGTATGCACGGAGGCCTGACCCCCGATCTTCTCACCACGACGAAGACTCTGTCGGAGGTACTCAACGACATCCGCCGCATCGAGGTCAGAGACTCCGCCCCTTTTGGAGCCGCCCCTTGGTGACTTCTGTACACTACCGTGTTCGTAGAACCCTCCGAACCCGTCTATGCCGCTGGATCTGTTGTGGGCGGATCCGGACGCTGCGGTGAAGCAGTTCAAGTTCTCCATCCGCGGAGTGTCGTGTACGTTCGGAGTGGATGTGGTGAACACGGTGTGCTCCAAGTTCAACATCGACCTCGTCGTCAGGGCTCACCAGGTACGCGCTACTCCGCCAGCCACTTAACACATCATCAGTGTTATTCACCGAAATAACATCAGAGTTACTTGTTTTCACATACTCTAGGTGGTCCAAGATGGCTATGAATTCTTCGCGAATCGCAAGCTGGTCACTGTGTTCACTGCTCCCCACTATTGTGGTCAGTTCGACAACGCTGCTGCTGTCATGGTCGTTGACCCCAAGCTCAAGTGCTCGTTCAAGGTACCGTTACAGTATTTTTCGGACTACAGTACGCTGAATTGCAGGTGCTGCGTCCGCTGTTCCCGGCGACCAAGGTCAAGGCCAAGTAGACACGACTCCGCCCCCTTAGATCCCACCCCATTCTCTCGCTCGCCTTGCTGCGTTCTTTTATACCAATTGATTATCCAGTTCTTTCATCGCGATCACTCATCAACGACTCTTCTCGCCTTGACTCCGCCCCCTTAGAGTCCGCCCCTCCCTGACTAATTGCTAGATGTGCTTACAACCAGTGCTCTTATAACAGTTTCGAAACCACAGTCAATCGACAGACACGTTGATAAATGAGTGATTACATTGTCGTGTTGTGTTTTTGATGAATGATAGAAATTTACGAGCAGAAAAAGTAAGATTGGATAAATGGGATAATTCTTGATGAACAAGTGAGAAAGAGTAACAGTACAGATTATCATTTTTACTGGCTCAGTCGTCGTTTTTCTTCAGCACGAGTAGTTGTTTGTATGGCTCTTGGCTGTCGTTGTGCATGAAAAGATCCTCTTCCGTCAGCGTCATCTCGGCCCCGCCCACTCCACCGAATGTGGGCAGGAGGGTGTAGCCTAGATACTAATGAAAAAAGAAAAGCGTAGATTGACTACCTGCAAACATCATGGCGAGCCTTCTGCGTCTGTAGACTCGGTGAGCGTTGAAGACGACGGATTCCATTCCAACCGGGAGACCGAGGAAGAGCAGACCTCCAGGACGCAGCATGCATCTGACAAGAGGCTATTAGACAGTATTGTGAGATGTTAATTTCGATTTTTCGAAGGATTGCAATATTGCCAACCTGCAAACATACCGTATCTTTCTGGACTCTCGCAGATCGCCTACAGGGTCCATTGGATCTCCGTATCTCCCGAGACCCGAGTGTTCGAGAGACGAATACGTGGCTACGAAATCGAAGGATCCTGCGTAGCTGAAGTTGAAGGATTGATCAACTTTGTGTAAGCTTTATCTGCTCTCGAATTTGTACATTAGTCAAGTGCCACTCACTCCTTATGGTTCTCGGCGAGGTCATATGGATGAATGTGGTGGAGGTGCTTGTAGTTGCTGATAATCTTCTGGTACTCCACTGTGACGATGTCGACTGCCCCGTTCTTCAGAGCCATCACCTCTACCCACGGTCTCTGCGTGCCTATCACAGCACCCCGCGACCCCCGGATATCCATCTTCTCAAACGCATTGAACACCTCATCTGTAATCAAAACACTGAACTGAAGTCACAAAAATCTAGTCCAATGGCCAGGTGTACCTATATCGTCGTTTTTATAGTTTCCGCTGAAGTGCGCGTCCTTGCTCATCCTATCCGCGACATCCCTTCACACCACAACCTTTCCCCCAGCTTCAGTGTTCTGGAACTCGTTGAAATACCTGCAATTGACAGATCAAAATGGTAAAATTCGGAAATTACACGATTTCATTTCATCCTACAACTTGAAATAAACTTTCTAACAAAGACTTTTTAGTAAAGATAATTGGTTTGTTCTTGTACTGATTGTCTTGAAATAAAGCGAAAAAGTCGATATGATTTTAATTGATGTGAGCCATGTCCTAGCTAACTCCCTGTATCAGTATAAACTTATCTTTTCCAAAATCTTGTCTTTATTTTTTTTCCAAAGTTTCGGCTCACTCTTTTTCGCCTTTCTCTCGCGTGATCGAGCCTCAATCGCATCGAAAGTGGAAAAAATAAGAAAAAGAAGAAGAGCGTATGTCCCTAACAAAGCGCCATTATAATCCGAGCAATAGAGGGGTGATAGAAGCAATAGAGGGGTGATGAAGGTTGAAAGAGTGCCTTGGCACTCTTTCAACCTTCAGTTACCATGAGGGACACCCAGACTGCCAAGCGACTTGTAGAGATCAATCCCACTGTGTACGGAAGGATCCTAACGACAAACCCACGATACATTCCAGACACACCCGAGAGATACCAATCAGAACAGAGACTTAAGAGAGTAGAACTTTATGATACGATAGCATATATATATAAGAACAGACATATCACATAATGGCACGATAATGCTTAACAACACAACCGAGAAACAATGGGGTACACTACATGACGGTATGAGTGTGAGCGACAACTCCTCTCTACTGGCGAATGAATGGCGACGGCGGCAGCCGGCGCTGGCATGATGTGCAGACGGCATGCTACTCAGCCGGCGGATACTCAGCCGGGTACGGTGTGGCGGCAATTCGAAGGATAGTTCCAGTGGATCTCCGTTAGCGGAAGAGCGCAGCAATTCCGGTACAACAGAACACCCGTTCTGTTACTCTTCTATCACCCCTCTATCCTCTATCGATTCGATGACGGTTCGATCGAGGCTCGCGAAAGAAAAACAAGATGATGTGCTATCACGGAGAACACAGAGATGCGAACGAGCGTTAGAGTCTTTCGGGTAGCTAAAAAACCCTTTTCCTTTTTTTTCTCACACACTATATTCCGTTTGCATTCAGCTCAACATTTCTCGTCAAAAACATTATGTTGACCAATAGTTCTACAGTACCCTGAAGTCTTAGACAGTGAAAATTTCATTACACGTTCACAGTTTCTTTTCGCAAAGCTGACATCACACCTAGCTAGCGTAGTAGTAACGCTCTTGCTTGAAAAGAGTATGTTCAATTTGAAAATATCATCGAAAGGACTGTGATATTTCTCTAACCACCCTAATGTCTCTCGTGAAAAGCGTGAAACTCATATGCGAGCCCACTATATCTGACGCGCGACCGACACGGACCGAACCTGCGACCAAAATATTGAAAACGGCGAAAAAATTAGAGCACAGAGAAGCGAGAGAATCTAATAACTTTGACTGGGATGGAAATGACCGGGTCAGCGGGAATGGGGCAGAGACGCAGAGGAAGAGAACAGGGGGCATGCGGCTGGCAGAATGATACAGTTGATAAAACGTTTCAGAGGTTATGGATTTCAACCAAACTGAAAATAGACCTGTATCACGGTATATTGAAGACTATTACACTATATACACGTTGAATAGACGCTTCATGTGTGATTGCAGAGCTGTATGATTTCAAAGATCCTTTTTCAGTACAGCTCGTGTCCTGGAACAAAATTGTACAAGATCTACTCATATAAGAATCAAAAAATGATCTATAGCGTATTACTAACATCCAGTTCAATCAGCTTCATATTTGGAAGTCTATGAAGCTGATTAGAGAGAAGAAAACATCCAGCGCGTCAAACTGAGTGTTATGAAGTAACAATTGAATAACAATTTTCAAATGTCAAAATGAGCAAAAGTGAGAACATACGATCTTTTAGAACTGTCATGAGCACCTCCCATTAGAAATTTAGCTCTCTATCTTTTACCATAAGCTAAGTAGAGTTCAAAACGTAACGATGTGTGCCGTTCGTGGGTAGCAGGTCCGCACATACGAAGAATCCAATGAAACGTTGCAATATTTCAGGATTTCTGCTGATTTCTGAATGATTCACTGAAAGATTGTTAGCATGCAACGGGTTTCCATTAAAATAATCAAGAAATACGTTTCACGTGACGCATTATCCCACGAATATCATTGAATGAGTTGCTATCTGTTACGTTTCTTGAAGTGGGAAATTGGACAATATCACAACATACGGATTTGGTTCAAGGTCTTATCTGACACATATCAAAAATTCAGATCGATACCTTATCTCATAAACTAAGTAGAGTTCGAAACGTATGGCACACTCCGACCGCGCGCTCACCTCACTCTATTCTGTGTGGCGATACAGAGGAATAGAGAGGATACAAAGTTTATATGACATACACTGTTCATATATGTATGTAAGTACTACATATAAGCGTATGTCATACGTTTATTTGTTGTAATGTCGTGGAATACTTTTATAGAACGTATTGTCTGACCAACTATGTTTGAAATGAAGTGGTCTGTTACCTACAATGAAAAGAGATTTCGAACAAAATCACAACATACGGAATTAGTTCAAGGTCTTATCTATCACATATCAAAAATTCATAGCGATACCACATCTCAGAAACTAAGTAGAGTTCAAAACGTATTGCGCCTTCCGAGCGCGCGCTCACCTCCCTCTGCTATGTGTATGCGCCTGTGATATGTCAATATGGTATTTGTGTGCGCTTTGTTGTTTCAACACATCTCATTTCGAAACAAATTCATTCAGTTCATAACAAGTCACATTATATTGACAAACAAGTATTAAAAACAACGAGAAATAACAACAAACTCAACCTAGGTACAGTAATAAAGTTACAGTAGTAACAATAAGGATACATGAATTATTCACAACAATTAGTAACCATGACAAATCAATCTATTCCTTCACACACTGTCCACTCCCACTTTCTCTGTGTACCAGATCGCACGAAACTCGGGGTTCAGTCGATGCCCATTGGAGTTCGCAACATGAACTGTTGTGAACTTGAGAGCTCGGACCGTCTTACCCAGCGATCTGTAGGTACCTTCGAGGGTGTGATCGTGGACGAGGTGGAAACTCTCTACGCCTTGCTCAGAGACAGCTCCAACAGACCTATGCTCAGTCACGAAGGGGACAAAGTGGTCGGTCAAGAAATGGGTTTTGGGAGTGTGGGTTAGGTGAGCGAAGTTGGCGTTGACAGCGACCTCCAGCGCCGTCTTGAGAGCAGTCGCAGCGGTCTTGATAGAGCCAAGCTGCTCCTCTGACACGAACTTACCTTTGGAGGCTCGGAACATCACCTCCATCGGACCCGCCAGGTGGAGATACTGCTGCACGCGGGTCTTGATCACACCGCTGATGGGGTCCAGTCTTGCCAGCTCGCCCAGCAGCGTCTCATGGTGCTTCAGAAAGGCGGATGCGTCATTCCCGGTTAGCGTTCCTGAACATAATTGTAATGAAGAAAAGGGATTCCGTGGAGTCAGTTGCTGTACCGCTCTTGAGGCCACGCCCCCTAACGCTCCGCCTCCTCAAACCACGCCTCTCTAGCGTCACCTTTCGAGTCATTTGGAAGCGTGGTTCAAAGGGGCGGAGCATGAGGGGGCGTGGCTTCAGGAGGCGGATTGTTAGGGGGCGTGGCTTAAGGAGGTGGTAGTGCAACTAAATCCACGCCATCCATCCCATCTCAATTGGCATTAGCTATAATTTGTTTGAGCCTGAATGTCTGTTCGTTTCGCCCATTTAGTTCTCAGACGAAAATAGTATGTAAAGGATTATTGAGAGGCTGGGCTCATCAGTGAGACACCTCTACATTTTGAATCGAATCTCGCTTAGCATTGGAAACTGCACACATTTGTATCACTTAGACAATCTTACTAAAAAGCAAATTTTGAAATAGCCATGAGAGCAGTTCAACAGACGTTGCAATTCACCTCCATGGTAGACCCTCACTCTGACCAGACACCTCTCTGCCAGGGAATGAAAGCTCCTGTACTCCGCCGACAGACGAACCGCGATGGCAGCATCGACCAATTCCAGCCTGCTTGTCGCCTCGTCCAGCGACTTCCTGAGACGAATGCGCGCCCTCTTCAATGCCAGCACCACGCTGCTGGTGCAACCAGTGCATACAAAGAAGATCCCGCTCACGTCCTGCCAGAACGCGATGCCGGAGCAGACCGTATGCTCCCACAACTTGCACAAGCTAAACACGTGATGAAATATATGAAGTCATCTCCATCGAACACTATACCATTTGCTGCAAAAGATGTACTTCTGCTTCACTGCCTGAGCATCGGTGAAAACACACCAGGGCGCACAAGCCCGATGGGAAGGAGGCATTCCATTCTGCACCCACTGCTCTATCGCCTTCTCGACTCTCCTCAACTTGTTCAGCTCCTCGTTCAGAGAGACCTTAGTCTTCTCGTCAGGCAACTCATCCGTCCACGTCTCATCGATGGGTCGACCGACGACAAGACGGAGAAGACACTGAAAAACACCAATTTGATGCAAAGAACACTCAAAACATACCTTGAATATGTCTGTCTCGAGTGAGCGGAATATGCGGGTGATAGTGCTCATGAAGAGATGGAGAGTTGGAGGCGCGACAAACACCTGAAAATATCACGTTTCGATTATCCAACATGTGATCTACCCCGGCGGTCTATGATCTACATCACCAGTGAGTGTGACGTCATTGGAACGACTTTCACACATACACCACTCTCTCTCTCTCTCTCTCTCTCTCTCACTCACTCTCTTGACCGAGAGTGATATCTGTTTGTAGTTTATAGTTTACGTTTTGCTCACCTTGTCCAGCTGAATGAGAGGGGGGTAGTTGAACGACTTGTTCTTCGTGGTATCCTTGGTGCACAGCTCAGCACCTTGCATCGCCAGCTCCTGAGTGCGCATCTCATACGGGTTTCCCTTCTCGTCACAGCTGTGCCCGTGCTTCAGCCTCTGCGCAGGTATCAGGCACTAAAGTATAAATCGATATATTACTCACTCCTCCCTTCCTCCCTCTATACACTCTCTCCCATTTTCTCTCACAGTGATGCAACTGTAGCGGGACGATGTTCCGGCATATCCGAAGATCGCACAGGTGGCCTTCAAGTCGTGAACTGCAAACCGCTTGATCCTGACCGGCTTCCCCTTGTACGTCAGTCCATCCAGTAGTGAGATAGCCTTGTAGATGTCCTGAATGATTTTCTGAGCTGTATTCAGTGTTTTGCGTTCCTCTTTCAACCCTTTTCCCATCCACAAATTGTTATTATCAACCCCAAATTCATTTCCCAACCTCGGCATTCTCCCTTAGTGACAGGTAATCATCAGTTCCGTAGTAGATACAGACAGGGTACCAGTTGAACGGACTGTTCACCAGTCCGTCCTTTCGGTTCGCTATGCTGATCAGGATCTTGACGGTCTGCCCTCCCTTGTCCGTTCCCTCCCGCAGCCACAGCGTCTCCTGGAAGCCGTCCATGTCGATGTACTTCTCCCACTGATCGATCATCCTCTGGACGTACGACTTCAGATCGGTCACCTAAAGGTAAGAAAATTATTGAACGAATAATGAAAACGTACCTTTACACCGTTCTCAAACACAGTCAAATCGTCTGGAGTGAGGAGCGCGCACTTGTTCCAGTATGCCTTGAATCGAGTGGGCGGATTCAATACATCGACTCCTTGGTGCACCAGGAATGTACGAAATCGAGACCACGCCGAAAACGACATCTTAAGCATCGCAAACGCGAAGCTCTCAGCCTCTACAGATGTAATCTTATTTGATCCGAACACACTGACCCACCCAAAGAAAGACGGGGCAGAACAGCAGTAGTTGGCTTCTTCCTCTTCTCCCTGAGATGACGAAGCGCTTGCTCCAACAGAGCAATCGCCTAAGGGAATACTATTTGCACACACAGTGGGAGAGTGAGAGAGAGAGAGAGAGAGAGAGGGAGGGAGGGAGAGAGAGAGATAATACCATATCATCCTCATCATCGATCTGATCCCTCGTCTTCCTTATCGATCCCCTCCTCCCAGTCTGCCATCTCGCGTACTCAATGACCTCGAGGGCCTTGTCTCTGAAAGCCGTATTGATAGATAAAACAATTCAATGAAAGTCTCACCTCTGCGAGTGCTCACCCAACTCCCAGAAAGGCTTCGTCGGTTTCCGAGTAGCAATCAAGATGAGATCAGGTGACGTGGGCTTAGTGCGAGGAGAACAGTAGACGAGACCACCTTGATGATACGCCGTGATGGCCTAAAAAGTACACTTTAAAACTGTATTCCTCTAAATGATGCATTTGATCTCACCCCATCATCAACAGTGTGCAGAGTGTCAACAGAGTGCAGCGACGGAGCAGATCCAGCGGGTGACGAGGCGGGAGAAGTTGAGGGAGAAGCCCCCATTCTCATCTCCAACTCCTGGTCGAACGTCGCCCAGTCGATCGGGTCCATCACGGATCCAGAGTCGCCTGCTCCAACTGTCTCCTCTTCTCTTCTCTCGTCTCTCCTTCCTTCATCGTAAAGCTCCATCTCTCCTCGAATCAGGTCAGCCCCCTCCACGTCGCCTGCCCCAACCTCCTCATCAGAACACTCCTCCTCGTTCGCATCGCTGTCGTCCGTATCGGAACTATCATCCTCAAAGTCAAGGAGCATCTTCTTCTCCGCTGGTTTCGGCTGTGCCGGAACCTCCTCTTCTTGCTCACTATCGGATGAAGATGCATCATACGAGCTAGACTTCGAATCGTCACCCGAACTGCTTCCTTCCTCTAGCATCTCTCCAGCGTCACTATCCTTGACACCCTCTTCTCCGTCCGCGTCCATACCACCAGCCATCTCGTCTCCTTCTCCCATCCCCTGCCAATCCATCCCACCGTCACTCGCGTGTAGAGACGCGTTGTCATCGTTCGGAAGTTGGGAGCGCGCCTCTCGGTTTGCACGTCTCACCGCAACCATATGCTGTATCTTCTCTCTCTGCCGCAGAGACATTCGGGTGCCGGAGCGAGAGACAGGAGTCTGAAATCACCCTATCAGTCACACACACCGACTTTCATTCCCTTCAACAGCTATTGTATAAATTTTATTGCAGGATCATGCCGAGAACCATGCCGATGTCGAAATCATGCCAACCCCAACAATCGATTAACCAATCAATAAAGTCGTCAACAATGAAATGCAATCATGCCAACATTCAATCAATCATGTCACATGTCACATGCCACCCAATATCCCAGCCAAAATTCGAGAATAGTAACATTTATCACAGTTTGACAATCATAATTTAAACCATGAGACATCAAAACAATAGAAACAATATCGTAGTCGTTTACTCCTCCTTCCCCCTGCCTCCTTCCCGATGATCCACTCCTCGATCGCCTCACTCGTAACTGTAAGTACAATATCTATAAAAATCATTACAATAGTGTTAGTAAACAGAGGGAACGGACGGGACAATAAGGTAAGTAACAACAACAATAAACACAACAGCCAACGTACCATGTGGTCGTGTTGCTCTTCTTGTTCTTCTTCACCCTCTCCCTGTGCTCGCTCTTCCTCTTCCTCTCCATCCGCCACTTGTCGGAGATCCTCATCCTTCTTTCCCTCTCCTCTCTGCAATACACGGCTATGATACACAAGTATACACATTACAGGGAGAGAGAAAGAGAGAGAGAGAGAGAGAGAGAGAGAGAGAGAGAGAGAGAAGAGAAAGGTAGAAAGAAAATGAATGATGGGAGTTGAGATAAGAGAGGAGGGATAGGAGACACAGGAGAAGAGGAGAGAGAGAGAAGAAAGGGACAGATCATTAAACACACAAACACAACTGTTAATCAGTCACTCACCCTTCTCCTGGTCCTTGGCGCAGACGGTGGCGGCGCCGGTCGCCCCGACCGAGTGTGCATGATTTATATCTTTAAATGAAATTAGAGTTAGAGGCACAATAACGGATATAACATCATTAGATATCACATTGTTGTAAAACCATTGAGCCATAAGCGAAGCCAAGCCAAGCCAACACAATCCAATGCAAGTACTTTATTCAAAAACTATATTTAAAAATGTACCAAACGAGAAGGGATAGAGGGGAGAGGGGAGAAGGGAGAAGGGGGAGGGAGAAGGGAGAAGGGAGAAGGGAGAAGGGAGAAGGGAGAAGGGAGAAGGGAGAAGGGAGAAGGGAGAAGGGAGAAGGGAGAAGGGAGAAGGGAGAAGGGAGAAGGGAGAAGGGAGAAGTGAGAAGAGAGATATAACAACAAAAAACGTTAGTTAAACACTCACCCTTCTCCTTAACTTCGGCGTACACGGTGGCGGCGCCAGTCGCTCCAACCGAGTATCCATGAAATCGGAGTTAGATACACAATAATGGTTATAAGATATCACATGGTAGAAAAACCATTTAGCCATAAGCATAAGCCAAACAATCACTTCCATCACCTCCAAAGATAATTATTTATTCACGTCAGTTAAATAATGATGGACATACAAGCGACACTATAACTTATACAATAATGAATGCATACAACAGACTGCATACACTAGCAGGAAACAAGTAAACAGGCAAAAAGAAAACGACGCACCTATTGGTCAGCTTCGGCAGCAGCCGGTTAGAGTTGAGCTTCATGTTACCGCACATACCCTCGAGGATGTTATCTTGTGCAGAAGCAGAGCAGACAAGACACGAGTCTCGCTCCGCAGCGTCGTGGCCGACCAGTTGAAAGCAAAGTCACATCTCAAGAAAAGAAAAAAACTACACTCACGTTCAAGAGACCGGAAGTGCGGCGACTGCTTCGCTGCACATAGCGGACGTGTCGTCGCACGGAGCAAGCCTGATGGGACACATCAGAGCCTAGTGAACAAGAATTTCACTTAACCCTACAATATTACCTCGCAGTCTCTATTTCGCACCACTCACGCTATTCGTAGTGCGAGAATCGGTCCACCGTAACCACGGTTAGTGAAAGGGACGCCAACTGTACGACAATTCTCACCATGATTTTTTCGCGCCTCAATTTGTTTGTTTATTTAACAATTTTATCGTGTTTATATAAGTTAATTATGTTTATTTCGTTATAAAAACGAATACCTGTTGCAATGTTAGTGTTCTCGTACCTGAATCATGCGTTGAAAGAGTGAATGCGCTAAGAAGACAAGGAACGAAAACAACGACCGAACACTTGTATTGCTCTGTTGTTGTGATTGCGAATGTGATTCTTGATGTATTGATAGTTTATTTCTGCCCGTCATAAGTATTGATACGGAAAGTTCATATGTGACTTTGCAGTTTGCGGTACGCTGGGATGGTGCGTCATCGCTCGTTCTACTTCATGGGCGCGGACCACGGTGAGGCAACGAAGTTATATATTGTTGAAAATAGTTGTTCAGTTTGGTTGAACAATGTGTGTTGTTGCAATTTGTTCTCTTACACCTCCATCGCAATCTCTGTTCCGTAGGCGATTCTCGTGACCTTGTGACGCTGTCGGAACGAAGATGTTCAGCAGCAACAAAGTCGCTTTTCATATTCGTCAACAAATCAGTTTTTTTCGTAAATGCTTTGTTGTTGTTCTGTTGCATATATATCGTTGTAGCTAATGATGTATTAGCACACTACGTTGTTTGTTTCTTACACCTCTATATGGTTTATCATGTACGTTTTCAGTGTTCACTCTGGCGTGCTTTATGGAGGAGGCCGGCCGACCATGTTCAACATCGTCAGCGTGTGCACGTGCTGGCAACGCGCATGTGCTGCTCGACGTGCTCACAAGGTAAGTGGTGCGAAATAGAGACTGCGAGGTAATATTGTAGGGTTAAGTGAAATTCTTGTTCACTAGGCTCTGATGTGTCCCATCAGGCTTGCTCCGTGCGACGACACGTCCGCTATGTGCAGCGAAGCAGTCGCCGCACTTCCGGTCTCTTGAACGTGAGTGTAGTTTTTTTCTTTTCTTGAGATGTGACTTTGCTTTCAACTGGTCGGCCACGACGCTGCGGAGCGAGACTCGTGTCTTGTCTGCTCTGCTTCTGCACAAGATAACATCCTCGAGGGTATGTGCGGTAACATGAAGCTCAACTCTAACCGGCTGCTGCCGAAGCTGACCAATAGGTGCGTCGTTTTCTTTTTGCCTGTTTACTTGTTTCCTGCTAGTGTATGCAGTCTGTTGTATGCATTCATTATTGTATAAGTTATAGTGTCGCTTGTATGTCCATCATTATTTAACTGACGTGAATAAATAATTATCTTTGGAGGTGATGGAAGTGATTGTTTGGCTTATGCTTATGGCTAAATGGTTTTTCTACCATGTGATATCTTATAACCATTATTGTGTATCTAACTCCGATTTCATGGATACTCGGTTGGAGCGACTGGCGCCGCCACCGTGTACGCCGAAGTTAAGGAGAAGGGTGAGTGTTTAACTAACGTTTTTTGTTGTTATATCTCTCTTCTCACTTCTCCCTTCTCCCTTCTCCCTTCTCCCTTCTCCCTTCTCCCTTCTCCCTTCTCCCTTCTCCCTTCTCCCTTCTCCCTTCTCCCTTCTCCCTTCTCCCTTCTCCCTTCTCCCTTCTCCCTTCTCCCTTCTCCCTTCTCCCTTCTCCCTTCTCCCTCCCCCTTCTCCCTTCTCCCCTCTCCCCTCTATCCCTTCTCGTTTGGTACATTTTTAAATATAGTTTTTGAATAAAGTACTTGCATTGGATTGTGTTGGCTTGGCTTGGCTTCGCTTATGGCTCAATGGTTTTACAACAATGTGATATCTAATGATGTTATATCCGTTATTGTGCCTCTAACTCTAATTTCATTTAAAGATATAAATCATGCACACTCGGTCGGGGCGACCGGCGCCGCCACCGTCTGCGCCAAGGACCAGGAGAAGGGTGAGTGACTGATTAACAGTTGTGTTTGTGTGTTTAATGATCTGTCCCTTTCTTCTCTCTCTCTCCTCTTCTCCTGTGTCTCCTATCCCTCCTCTCTTATCTCAACTCCCATCATTCATTTTCTTTCTACCTTTCTCTTCTCTCTCTCTCTCTCTCTCTCTCTCTCTCTCTCTCTCTCTCTTTCTCTCTCCCTGTAATGTGTATACTTGTGTATCATAGCCGTGTATTGCAGAGAGGAGAGGGAAAGAAGGATGAGGATCTCCGACAAGTGGCGGATGGAGAGGAAGAGGAAGAGCGAGCACAGGGAGAGGGTGAAGAAGAACAAGAAGAGCAACACGACCACATGGTACGTTGGCTGTTGTGTTTATTGTTGTTGTTACTTACCTTATTGTCCCGTCCGTTCCCTCTGTTTACTAACACTATTGTAATGATTTTTATAGATATTGTACTTACAGTTACGAGTGAGGCGATCGAGGAGTGGATCATCGGGAAGGAGGCAGGGGGAAGGAGGAGTAAACGACTACGATATTGTTTCTATTGTTTTGATGTCTCATGGTTTAAATTATGATTGTCAAACTGTGATAAATGTTACTATTCTCGAATTTTGGCTGGGATATTGGGTGGCATGTGACATGTGACATGATTGATTGAATGTTGGCATGATTGCATTTCATTGTTGACGACTTTATTGATTGGTTAATCGATTGTTGGGGTTGGCATGATTTCGACATCGGCATGGTTCTCGGCATGATCCTGCAATAAAATTTATACAATAGCTGTTGAAGGGAATGAAAGTCGGTGTGTGTGACTGATAGGGTGATTTCAGACTCCTGTCTCTCGCTCCGGCACCCGAATGTCTCTGCGGCAGAGAGAGAAGATACAGCATATGGTTGCGGTGAGACGTGCAAACCGAGAGGCGCGCTCCCAACTTCCGAACGATGACAACGCGTCTCTACACGCGAGTGACGGTGGGATGGATTGGCAGGGGATGGGAGAAGGAGACGAGATGGCTGGTGGTATGGACGCGGACGGAGAAGAGGGTGTCAAGGATAGTGACGCTGGAGAGATGCTAGAGGAAGGAAGCAGTTCGGGTGACGATTCGAAGTCTAGCTCGTATGATGCATCTTCATCCGATAGTGAGCAAGAAGAGGAGGTTCCGGCACAGCCGAAACCAGCGGAGAAGAAGATGCTCCTTGACTTTGAGGATGATAGTTCCGATACGGACGACAGCGATGCGAACGAGGAGGAGTGTTCTGATGAGGAGGTTGGGGCAGGCGACGTGGAGGGGGCTGACCTGATTCGAGGAGAGATGGAGCTTTACGATGAAGGAAGGAGAGACGAGAGAAGAGAAGAGGAGACAGTTGGAGCAGGCGACTCTGGATCCGTGATGGACCCGATCGACTGGGCGACGTTCGACCAGGAGTTGGAGATGAGAATGGGGGCTTCTCCCTCAACTTCTCCCGCCTCGTCACCCGCTGGATCTGCTCCGTCGCTGCACTCTGTTGACACTCTGCACACTGTTGATGATGGGGTGAGATCAAATGCATCATTTAGAGGAATACAGTTTTAAAGTGTACTTTTTAGGCCATCACGGCGTATCATCAAGGTGGTCTCGTCTACTGTTCTCCTCGCACTAAGCCCACGTCACCTGATCTCATCTTGATTGCTACTCGGAAACCGACGAAGCCTTTCTGGGAGTTGGGTGAGCACTCGCAGAGGTGAGACTTTCATTGAATTGTTTTATCTATCAATACGGCTTTCAGAGACAAGGCCCTCGAGGTCATTGAGTACGCGAGATGGCAGACTGGGAGGAGGGGATCGATAAGGAAGACGAGGGATCAGATCGATGATGAGGATGATATGGTATTATCTCTCTCTCTCCCTCCCTCCCTCTCTCTCTCTCTCTCTCTCTCACTCTCCCACTGTGTGTGCAAATAGTATTCCCTTAGGCGATTGCTCTGTTGGAGCAAGCGCTTCGTCATCTCAGGGAGAAGAGGAAGAAGCCAACTACTGCTGTTCTGCCCCGTCTTTCTTTGGGTGGGTCAGTGTGTTCGGATCAAATAAGATTACATCTGTAGAGGCTGAGAGCTTCGCGTTTGCGATGCTTAAGATGTCGTTTTCGGCGTGGTCTCGATTTCGTACATTCCTGGTGCACCAAGGAGTCGATGTATTGAATCCGCCCACTCGATTCAAGGCATACTGGAACAAGTGCGCGCTCCTCACTCCAGACGATTTGACTGTGTTTGAGAACGGTGTAAAGGTACGTTTTCATTATTCGTTCAATAATTTTCTTACCTTTAGGTGACCGATCTGAAGTCGTACGTCCAGAGGATGATCGATCAGTGGGAGAAGTACATCGACATGGACGGCTTCCAGGAGACGCTGTGGCTGCGGGAGGGAACGGACAAGGGAGGGCAGACCGTCAAGATCCTGATCAGCATAGCGAACCGAAAGGACGGACTGGTGAACAGTCCGTTCAACTGGTACCCTGTCTGTATCTACTACGGAACTGATGATTACCTGTCACTAAGGGAGAATGCCGAGGTTGGGAAATGAATTTGGGGTTGATAATAACAATTTGTGGATGGGAAAAGGGTTGAAAGAGGAACGCAAAACACTGAATACAGCTCAGAAAATCATTCAGGACATCTACAAGGCTATCTCACTACTGGATGGACTGACGTACAAGGGGAAGCCGGTCAGGATCAAGCGGTTTGCAGTTCACGACTTGAAGGCCACCTGTGCGATCTTCGGATATGCCGGAACATCGTCCCGCTACAGTTGCATCACTGTGAGAGAAAATGGGAGAGAGTGTATAGAGGGAGGAAGGGAGGAGTGAGTAATATATCGATTTATACTTTAGTGCCTGATACCTGCGCAGAGGCTGAAGCACGGGCACAGCTGTGACGAGAAGGGAAACCCGTATGAGATGCGCACTCAGGAGCTGGCGATGCAAGGTGCTGAGCTGTGCACCAAGGATACCACGAAGAACAAGTCGTTCAACTACCCCCCTCTCATTCAGCTGGACAAGGTGAGCAAAACGTAAACTATAAACTACAAACAGATATCACTCTCGGTCAAGAGAGTGAGTGAGAGAGAGAGAGAGAGAGAGAGAGAGTGGTGTATGTGTGAAAGTCGTTCCAATGACGTCACACTCACTGGTGATGTAGATCATAGACCGCCGGGGTAGATCACATGTTGGATAATCGAAACGTGATATTTTCAGGTGTTTGTCGCGCCTCCAACTCTCCATCTCTTCATGAGCACTATCACCCGCATATTCCGCTCACTCGAGACAGACATATTCAAGGTATGTTTTGAGTGTTCTTTGCATCAAATTGGTGTTTTTCAGTGTCTTCTCCGTCTTGTCGTCGGTCGACCCATCGATGAGACGTGGACGGATGAGTTGCCTGACGAGAAGACTAAGGTCTCTCTGAACGAGGAGCTGAACAAGTTGAGGAGAGTCGAGAAGGCGATAGAGCAGTGGGTGCAGAATGGAATGCCTCCTTCCCATCGGGCTTGTGCGCCCTGGTGTGTTTTCACCGATGCTCAGGCAGTGAAGCAGAAGTACATCTTTTGCAGCAAATGGTATAGTGTTCGATGGAGATGACTTCATATATTTCATCACGTGTTTAGCTTGTGCAAGTTGTGGGAGCATACGGTCTGCTCCGGCATCGCGTTCTGGCAGGACGTGAGCGGGATCTTCTTTGTATGCACTGGTTGCACCAGCAGCGTGGTGCTGGCATTGAAGAGGGCGCGCATTCGTCTCAGGAAGTCGCTGGACGAGGCGACAAGCAGGCTGGAATTGGTCGATGCTGCCATCGCGGTTCGTCTGTCGGCGGAGTACAGGAGCTTTCATTCCCTGGCAGAGAGGTGTCTGGTCAGAGTGAGGGTCTACCATGGAGGTGAATTGCAACGTCTGTTGAACTGCTCTCATGGCTATTTCAAAATTTGCTTTTTAGTAAGATTGTCTAAGTGATACAAATGTGTGCAGTTTCCAATGCTAAGCGAGATTCGATTCAAAATGTAGAGGTGTCTCACTGATGAGCCCAGCCTCTCAATAATCCTTTACATACTATTTTCGTCTGAGAACTAAATGGGCGAAACGAACAGACATTCAGGCTCAAACAAATTATAGCTAATGCCAATTGAGATGGGATGGATGGCGTGGATTTAGTTGCACTACCACCTCCTTAAGCCACGCCCCCTAACAATCCGCCTCCTGAAGCCACGCCCCCTCATGCTCCGCCCCTTTGAACCACGCTTCCAAATGACTCGAAAGGTGACGCTAGAGAGGCGTGGTTTGAGGAGGCGGAGCGTTAGGGGGCGTGGCCTCAAGAGCGGTACAGCAACTGACTCCACGGAATCCCTTTTCTTCATTACAATTATGTTCAGGAACGCTAACCGGGAATGACGCATCCGCCTTTCTGAAGCACCATGAGACGCTGCTGGGCGAGCTGGCAAGACTGGACCCCATCAGCGGTGTGATCAAGACCCGCGTGCAGCAGTATCTCCACCTGGCGGGTCCGATGGAGGTGATGTTCCGAGCCTCCAAAGGTAAGTTCGTGTCAGAGGAGCAGCTTGGCTCTATCAAGACCGCTGCGACTGCTCTCAAGACGGCGCTGGAGGTCGCTGTCAACGCCAACTTCGCTCACCTAACCCACACTCCCAAAACCCATTTCTTGACCGACCACTTTGTCCCCTTCGTGACTGAGCATAGGTCTGTTGGAGCTGTCTCTGAGCAAGGCGTAGAGAGTTTCCACCTCGTCCACGATCACACCCTCGAAGGTACCTACAGATCGCTGGGTAAGACGGTCCGAGCTCTCAAGTTCACAACAGTTCATGTTGCGAACTCCAATGGGCATCGACTGAACCCCGAGTTTCGTGCGATCTGGTACACAGAGAAAGTGGGAGTGGACAGTGTGTGAAGGAATAGATTGATTTGTCATGGTTACTAATTGTTGTGAATAATTCATGTATCCTTATTGTTACTACTGTAACTTTATTACTGTACCTAGGTTGAGTTTGTTGTTATTTCTCGTTGTTTTTAATACTTGTTTGTCAATATAATGTGACTTGTTATGAACTGAATGAATTTGTTTCGAAATGAGATGTGTTGAAACAACAAAGCGCACACAAATACCATATTGACATATCACAGGCGCATACACATAGCAGAGGGAGGTGAGCGCGCGCTCGGAAGGCGCAATACGTTTTGAACTCTACTTAGTTTCTGAGATGTGGTATCGCTATGAATTTTTGATATGTGATAGATAAGACCTTGAACTAATTCCGTATGTTGTGATTTTGTTCGAAATCTCTTTTCATTGTAGGTAACAGACCACTTCATTTCAAACATAGTTGGTCAGACAATACGTTCTATAAAAGTATTCCACGACATTACAACAAATAAACGTATGACATACGCTTATATGTAGTACTTACATACATATATGAACAGTGTATGTCATATAAACTTTGTATCCTCTCTATTCCTCTGTATCGCCACACAGAATAGAGTGAGGTGAGCGCGCGGTCGGAGTGTGCCATACGTTTCGAACTCTACTTAGTTTATGAGATAAGGTATCGATCTGAATTTTTGATATGTGTCAGATAAGACCTTGAACCAAATCCGTATGTTGTGATATTGTCCAATTTCCCACTTCAAGAAACGTAACAGATAGCAACTCATTCAATGATATTCGTGGGATAATGCGTCACGTGAAACGTATTTCTTGATTATTTTAATGGAAACCCGTTGCATGCTAACAATCTTTCAGTGAATCATTCAGAAATCAGCAGAAATCCTGAAATATTGCAACGTTTCATTGGATTCTTCGTATGTGCGGACCTGCTACCCACGAACGGCACACATCGTTACGTTTTGAACTCTACTTAGCTTATGGTAAAAGATAGAGAGCTAAATTTCTAATGGGAGGTGCTCATGACAGTTCTAAAAGATCGTATGTTCTCACTTTTGCTCATTTTGACATTTGAAAATTGTTATTCAATTGTTACTTCATAACACTCAGTTTGACGCGCTGGATGTTTTCTTCTCTCTAATCAGCTTCATAGACTTCCAAATATGAAGCTGATTGAACTGGATGTTAGTAATACGCTATAGATCATTTTTTGATTCTTATATGAGTAGATCTTGTACAATTTTGTTCCAGGACACGAGCTGTACTGAAAAAGGATCTTTGAAATCATACAGCTCTGCAATCACACATGAAGCGTCTATTCAACGTGTATATAGTGTAATAGTCTTCAATATACCGTGATACAGGTCTATTTTCAGTTTGGTTGAAATCCATAACCTCTGAAACGTTTTATCAACTGTATCATTCTGCCAGCCGCATGCCCCCTGTTCTCTTCCTCTGCGTCTCTGCCCCATTCCCGCTGACCCGGTCATTTCCATCCCAGTCAAAGTTATTAGATTCTCTCGCTTCTCTGTGCTCTAATTTTTTCGCCGTTTTCAATATTTTGGTCGCAGGTTCGGTCCGTGCACTTACCTTGTGAGCACGTCGAGCAGCACATGCGCGTTGCCAGCACGTGCACACGCTGACGATGTTGAACATGGTCGGCCGGCCTCCTCCATAAAGCACGCCAGAGTGAACACTGAAAACGTACATGATAAACCATATAGAGGTGTAAGAAACAAACAACGTAGTGTGCTAATACATCATTAGCTACAACGATATATATGCAACAGAACAACAACAAAGCATTTACGAAAAAAACTGATTTGTTGACGAATATGAAAAGCGACTTTGTTGCTGCTGAACATCTTCGTTCCGACAGCGTCACAAGGTCACGAGAATCGCCTACGGAACAGAGATTGCGATGGAGGTGTAAGAGAACAAATTGCAACAACACACATTGTTCAACCAAACTGAACAACTATTTTCAACAATATATAACTTCGTTGCCTCACCGTGGTCCGCGCCCATGAAGTAGAACGAGCGATGACGCACCATCCCAGCGTACCGCAAACTGCAAAGTCACATATGAACTTTCCGTATCAATACTTATGACGGGCAGAAATAAACTATCAATACATCAAGAATCACATTCGCAATCACAACAACAGAGCAATACAAGTGTTCGGTCGTTGTTTTCGTTCCTTGTCTTCTTAGCGCATTCACTCTTTCAACGCATGATTCAGGTACGAGAACACTAACATTGCAACAGGTATTCGTTTTTATAACGAAATAAACATAATTAACTTATATAAACACGATAAAATTGTTAAATAAACAAACAAATTGAGGCGCGAAAAAATCATGGTGAGAATTGTCGTACAGTTGGCGTCCCTTTCACTAACCGTGGTTACGGTGGACCGATTCTCGCACTACCTAAGACAAACCTCGCGGTCCCCGCGCGGTGAATCGGCGGCTCCCGCGGGATGAATGCGCGGTCCGCTCTGGTACAACGCGGGGCGGTGCGAGATCGCCCCGCGGGAGCCCCGAGAACTGCGCGGTTCGCGCGGGATTCCCGCGTAAACCGCGTAACAGTCCCGCGGGAACCGCGCAGAGCATTATCAGCCTACTGATCCGGTCACTTCTTTGTTGTAGTTCTCTCCTGTATTTTTGTTTTCAAATACACCAACGACCATATAGATAACATATTTCATTCGCGACAAACAAGTAACACATCAATGCACCACAAAGTAACAGTATTTGGAGAGGTGGCGAAGACTTGTTCTTGAGCACAACTTGTTCTTGAGCTTGGATCGAAAATGGCGGGCTTGATCTTGTACTGGCACTCCTCCTGCTGCTCGACTCGAAGTTGACCTGAACACCAATCACTCAATATCAATCTATATGGACAAATCATTACCTGTACGAGGTGCAGCACGAGCTCCTTGAGGCGTAACTGCTTCACCTTGAAGCCTTTCGACAGGTGCGCGGCGAGAAGAAGAATGCAGTCAGACTTGTGCTGGAGAGATTGATCGTAATTCATATCACTCCTTCATCCACCAACCTTCTCCTCGTGTACCTTCTCTCGATCTGCGCGAAGTGGTCGGCATCGGCCGAGAATATTTGCACTCCGCCTCCTTCCGGCACATAGCGTACTTTCCCTGAAACATAAAGTGATGTACGAAAAACAAGTTCTTTTCGACACACACCTTAACGAGCAAGAACTGGACGACAGTCCTCTACGTGCCCACGTCGTCGACGAGCAGTGTCTGTTTCCCAGTTCTCCCTTCTCCGGAACACTCCTTTGGAGAGTACAGCGGGCCATTTGTCAGCCTCAGGCGATCTTGGCGAACGAGGCGGGGAGGCGAGCGCGATGTGCCCCGCCTCCTTTCACTCCAGTAGGTCAGGATGACAGCATCTTAACAAGAATAATGTTATACGTAACAAGATTCGAACTTCGAACTTAACATGCACGCACCTTCCATATTTTCTCGTACTAGCCTACTGCTGCCAGCCGGGAGCACTCCGCGTGCTCGGATCACCATATACATACAACAAACCTACAAAATAACAAATATTTTCAAAATAAACAATACAAACATGAAATGAATGAAATCGCAGAACTTCCGTGTTCGCAAAATTTAAACGTGAAAAGGACGCCGTTACATTGTTCGGGACTTCCTCGAAAGCCCCGCGGGATCCCCGAAAACAGAAACCATCCCGCCGGGTTCAATCTGCATTTCGCGCCTCCCGCGGGATCCCCGCGCGGTACCGCGCACTGTCGGGAGGCCCGCGGGTAACGCGAGGGCGCCGCGAAAAACCGTGGAATCCCGCGGGGCGGTGGCGACTTTGCCTGAGACGAATAGCGTGCCGACACCAACCTCACTCCGCGGCCAAATGAAGGTCTTGTTCTATCTCACTTCAAATTTAACCATAGACTATCTTAAAGGATTTGTGCGAGCATCAAATTTTTATTTCGTCCCGGTGACATCTTGCATTCCTCTCGCTATCTGCGCTCTCCGCACTCTCGCTAGAAATCAGCTGGTAGCGACGAGCACTTGTTTTCGTGTTCTTTTCATTTTTGTTCAAGTATGTTTATGTTACATTTGTTATTAACTGTGTTTGATAGTTGACTTGTAATGTACATATGTACTGCTGTATCCGTGTCTGTTGACCACAAGTCCTAGCGTGTCGCGTCTCACTATTGACCGCGCATCGCATCATCGGTTGTTTTCGATATCCGCTGTTTTATAATATGATCAATATTGATTCGATTATCCGTTATCTATTTACAGGATGTACGACGAACCTGTAGGATGAGGGAGGGAAAAGCAGTCACTCTTCGTGCTGAGGTATTTTTGTATTACGTAAAACGTATAAATGTGTAGTAGTATCAGTGGAGTGTTAGTTGCAGGTGTCGTGTGAGTGCGCGAATCGACCGGTGACCTGGACGACGTGCCCTACCTCCCTACAACCAGCCTCGCCTCACACTCACACACTCACAGGTATGGCATCTCTCATTTTTACTGTCATAGTATGTCAATTATTTGTGTTCGATATGTTTACTTAAGATGTTGCGGTTGCTGAACTATCATGTTGAAACATATTTGTTGCAGGTTATGCTGGGTGCTCGCCTGTCTCTCACTCACCACACCATCGTCGCAACGGACGGCAAAGAAGCTCAACAATCAACTATTGTTTTTTTTATATTCAAACTGTTTACTTTGCAGTACATGAAATAAACTATTGTTTATCGACGATTGAAGTGGTATTGATTACTACAATATTGGACACGCGGATGCTCATGCGCTTTCTCTACACGACGCCTTCGAATAATTGCCGTTTTGCAATACTGGACTCTACCTCTTCAACGGATTGGACGAGTTTCCATCTTTTATGAACTGCATCGTCATGATATCCCAGTGTTTGGTTTTGCGCTCTCTTCAGCCATCTTTTTTCTCTCAAGTCCGCTGGAAAAATCGTGCAAACCCGGTGCGGTTCACATGCTGGCGCCGGCTAGGGTATATATACGCCACCGCGCATCTGTACGGGTGCGGACGTGTTTCTCAAACTTTTTTTTTGTGTTGTAGAGAAATAAAGAAATAACCTTCTCATAATCATTCACTCAAACATTGCTCCTGCGCAGGGCAAATCTTTCCTTTTCTATTTACTCACTGAAGTCAAATTATTTAAATTATTTATTCTGCTACCGTATACTAATCGGAATTATTTTAAAAAAAGGTCCCGCGCGGAGTCCCAGGGAATATTCGGCTTTGAAAATTCCTTTTTTGTAACTTTTTAGTGGAACTTTTCAAAAATACATTGAATGCATAATATTGCTTAGAAAAATCGCATATAAATTATCAAGGTGTTCATAATTCTAAATTGTTATTGCCCGCACAAGTCCTTTAAAACAAGTATTTAAGACACCACCCCGTTTTTGATAGAATTATCCAAAGGAGTATGTAGTTGGTATTACTTCGAAATAAGGAAAAACAAATATGCATGTATGCAAATATGCAAATATGCAAAACACAACTGCATGAGATCATTTCATTGATAGCGTTCTAGCGCGCGGGTATGATCAGTGAACCAATACAAACGGGAGTAATTTCGATAGGGTTGCATTGAAATAATAGGGTTGCATTGAAATAAGTTTTAAGGTTGTGAAGGCTATATATGTATATGTATCACGGGCACGGCGTTAAATGGGCAACGGCCTTAATCGGATATAGCGCGGATATGCGATAGACTGGAATGGATCAAAAAGACATGCCGATCGCCGGAGAATGGGATACTATAATAGTAAGACTCTCACCAGTGATCGACATGTGCGAATCCGTTCATAGTGTATAGGTGTTGTTGTCCTTCGGGGAGTGTGCGAGGGGAGATGGCGGGCAGGCGGTGCGCCCTAGCCACAGACAGCCAGGAGGAGAACTCCTGCAAAACAAAACATGGAGACACAATGGAAAGAAAACATTGAAAACACACAGAATTCCTAGTGTTTTCAACACTGCCCCTGATTTTTCAAGTTGTGTTCTGGTGTTTTATCCGTACTTGTCCATGTGACAGCGCCTTAACTACTCTTTTTTTCAAACATAAATACTATGTGAACTGTAAATAAATACCAACCCCACCAGTTCTGTGGGAAAGTGTGGATGTCTTCCCTGCTCATTTTCAGTCTCCGCCACCTGAAATGGCGATAGATATGTGTGTAGAGTATGCGTTCTGTGAATCATGGAGGAGATGAAGAGTAATTCTCGCAAAACAAAATAGAGTGCGCGGGATCGAAACCCCGACCTTTCATCCCACTCCGTTCTTCACGAGATATGTGACCACATCAGGATTTTGGAAGCATCTCCAGACCGAGGACTTCACAGTCATACTAAATGTAGCGGGATCCATGCATCAGTGGCACTTGTCTAGCTGAGTGTAAGCATGGTCGAACACTATACGACATTTAGAGAGTCCGGCGCGGCGAGCGCTGCGATAATTCACTTGATTTAATCAGTATCGTTGAATATCACTGCCAACTTTTTCCCGATTTCAAAACACTCGCAATCTACGTACTATACTAATATATACATACATACGACATACCCTCTCAATAGATGTGTTTTGCCAATTGTTGAAAACCAATTTTTAATTATTGCAAACCAGTATTTACCATCTTTCCATTTTGTGAGCGCCTGATAATTTTCTTCGATACACGCATTATGACTGGATACACCTGCCCTTGCCACTGTGCGACTTTTCCATATATACCCTGCTTTATTATTATCGACATCGCATAATGGTTCCCTTCGACGATCCTTCTCGTTTCTTTTTGAACATCCAAGTACTGGGAGTGTGTGTGGTCCTTCCACTCAGTGTGTTTCTTCTTCATATGATTATCCGAGCAGCGTCAAACAACATGAAGGTCTACCGGTGGCATCTCTTCACACAACAGGTGATTGCACTTGAAAAGTCATGTGTATGTGCTCATAGTATGATAAAGAGACAGTTTCATTAAACGTTAGCGTAGGTCGTGTATGAGGGGCTTTTTTTCTACTTGTCGGCGCTCTCTCAAATCTCACAGTTTTTCGCCCTACTGATTTTGGCGCGAGTTTCAATTCAAAATTCATTTTTTTGCAAACGCGCATTACTCGAATACGCGAAGTCCTACAGATTTCTTCTTCACTGAACCTTTGTAACGACGTCATGCTCGTGATCTACCAAATAGACGATAGACCACTATCATTTTTTTGTCTGAAACAGTCCTTTTAACACATCTCTGCTCAGCTCATTTCCGTGCTATTCAACGTGAGCGTGGGCATCTTCGTAGTGCCCTGTCTGTGGCTTCCACTGCCCGCCGGGATACCAGGAGGCATATTGAGTTCCTTTTTCCGAATCCCCGCTCATTATCTAACTGTATGTTGAATCATCGTATCAAAGACACCCGACTTTTAAGATGTTCACATTGATACTGGGAGCTATGATGGGTTGGTCCATAGCACACACCTACTTTTACCGATTACAGGTACTATCGATAAACAAAATAACAAGAACAAAAAAACGAGTATCTTTACAGCTATTGCTACCAACTAATCATATACTAAAGATACATGCATTTAACAGTTTCATTATATTTTTATACACAATATTGTGTGTGCCACTATTTATCTACGGAATATCAGCAGCAACAATATTAACAAACGAGCAAAAACTGGTATATGCCAGAGAATATCATATTGTTGAAAAGGAAATCTTTTGGGATAGAGCTATTGTTTACGATCTTTCAAATTCTCATATCAAAGTGCGTGTTTTTATATGTTAACAACTTATATGATTGTTTTCAGATATTTTTATTGTGTCTTCTTGTCAAAATCATCGTTATCCCTTCGCTGATTATAGCCATCATAATTTTCTCGTTTGTAATATTGAACAATCATCGTTCGATCATGAGCGACAAGACACGGAAAATGCACAGAAATCTATTGCAACAGCTCACCATACAGGTTGATTTTTTTCTTGCCAACACCTGTACAACAGAACAGATAAATATGTACGTTCAGATATCCTTTCCGTTACTAGTGATAATGCTGCCATGCGGTGTTTTAGTCAGCTCTATTCTATTCGAATGGTGGTTTATCCAAAGTGAGTGTTCCGAACAACAACTAACAAGAATAACTATAACAGATAAGAACGACATCATAATGTACATTCTGTCTTGTCACAATCTCACCGCCGGACTCGTATTGATGACTGTATATCCCAGCTATCGTCAATACATCACATCGCTACTTCGCACTTTGTTTCTGCGATGTAGAAGTGATGAAGTTGTCACGACCACCAAACGTCCTCATTCTATCGCCAAATCGTCGATATTCCATCCCCGCGAAATTCCCATTACATAATTACAAGTTATATAAATAACATAAATTGATGAATGCTATACAGGCACGGACTCCATGGATACATCGTGTTTGTGGATTTCACCAAGGCGTACGATTCGATCGCACACAATGACACATAGATAGCGCTGAAGAAACAAGGAGTACACGCTGCCTATATTCGCTTACTGCAGTCGGTGTACAACAAGGACTACGAGATACTTTGCGAGGCGTGGACGAAGAAATGGAGATTCGCGCGCCGAACGATGACATGCACCGACGACAGATGGACTCGCCGCGTGCTCCATTGGATGCCCACCAAGAAGGGCAAGGTCGGGCGGCCCAACCTCCAATGGGCTGACGAGTTCAAGAAAGCGTTTCAAGAAGACAACCCAGGAGCCCTCGAGGAGGAATGGAAGACAGTCCAGGACCCAAACCGATGGAACACCTTTGCTTCCCGGCGCTACTCTGTGAATAATTATGCTTGAGTTATGATCACATAATGCGAATCCGGATAAATGTTGAATTGAATTGAATTGATAAATGCTCAAATACCCATTTTTGTTTTGCGAGACTCTGTACAGAACGTATGTGTTATATACAATCATTTACAGAAATCTACTATTTTATATATACCGCCATCAATGCAATTCCCGACTGCTAGCTGCTGCGATAAGAATTTTGCAGTGAGTTCGGCGCAAATTATCAACAATTATCTGACTCATTACCAACTTATCATGTGACATAAGCTAATTATGATTTATGGGACAAATTGCACATTGCACTTGAAGAATGTATCCGGACGATGTATTACTTACTCCCTGATCTTCAGGATGGGGTCGCTTCCGTTGTCTTAATCGAAGAAGAGTTTTGTGTCCGAAGTGTCGGAAATTCGAAGAGAACGGAGCAGATCAAACTGAATTACAAAATTGTATGAACCATCTCTGAGTGAGTTCTAGTTTTGCTTGTGTCTACGCGCGTCAGTCCAGAGGCGTGCTGCCTGCGTTGGGACGGGAGACCAAATCTCGCTCCTGCACTCACGTATACTGTACGATGTCCTTGTCGTTTGCCTTCAGTCTCATTTATTTATGTCATTTTCTATTTTAGATTCGTTCGATTACATGAATTCATGTTAGCATAGCTCCCCCGCCAGGTCCACATGGCTAACGAACAACGGACCACCCGTGAAATGCGACAAGCGCGGCTGGAGAGCCGCCACCGACGTCCGCAGACGACATACGACCGGAGACCGCGCTACCCGCTATCCCGATCGAACCTACGCACTTCCAAGGTGATTACTATTCTGAGTTGGAAGAAAAGGATTAACCGGGGCACCACTGTCATCTTTAACAATCTAACATGCCGTCATTCCAGGCTTATTTTCTCATCATCGCTTTCTGTGTCGTAACGATCAAAATCTACGAGTAATGTATTAACTTTATCTCTCTATTTCACTCTTTATTCATCAACTGTAACAACGAACAAAAATGAACGACTGAAAACGCGATACACACAACGAAACGAGTTGAGAACATCAAAACATAAAGAACACATATTCACATATAGTCTAGATAGTTATTCAACAGCTATGCTAACATGAGTTCATGCAATCGAACGAATCTAAAAAAGAAAATGACCTAAATAAATGAGACTGAAGGCAAAAGACAAGGACATCGTACAGTATACGTGAGTGCAGGAACGAGATTCGGTCTCCCTACCCCACAATCTCCTCGTACCCAGTCCAGTTGGCGTCGCTCTCATCGAAAGTGAACAGCTCCTCCTCCTCGCCCCGCGAATCCATCCCATCCTCCTCCATATTCACTTCCCTCTCTCCATAGCTGTCTTCTCCCTTGTCCATTCCATTCTTCTCGTCCTGCTCTTCCTTCCACTCCTCTCCGTTCACTCCATCTCGACTATCTTCCTTGGCGTCCTCTCTCTCCAGCTCTGGCATCTCCTCCTCCTCCTCGTATTCGATTCTCTCCTCCGATCCATAGCCTTCCTCGCCCACCTTCTCCTCCATTCCACTATCGCTGTCCTTGTTCTGCTCCTTCTCCTCCATCTCCCCCTCGCTGCCCGTGTCCGTATTCATCTCCTCCCGATCCACCTTTTTCAATGGCACGATGTCGAAGCAGTAGCGTTTCATACCGGACACGATCTGAACAAACACACACACACACTCTCTCTCTCTCCCCTCCTCATTCTTTCCCCACCTTCTGCAGATCGTCGACGTTGTCCATGCGGTGTACCCAGTCCCTTGCGTGTACCTGTGCCGATCGCTTGTCTGCAACCCGTATGTCATCCTCTCTCCCATCACCCTTTCCTCTGTCCACTCACGGTTGCTGGTGAAGGAGCAGTCTTTGCAGTGGTAGATGGGCGGTTCGTGTTGGGGCCGATGACTCATCGAGTGTGTGAGCACCGACCAGCGACGCACTTGGCTGCCACACGCCTGTGAAACATGTAAATCAGATCAACACTCATCAGTCAAGGTCAAGACATTTAGAACCTACTTTGCAGTGCAGCAGCTTGCTCTTCTTTTTCTTTTTCTTGGCCACAGGCCCCACATGCGTCTCTCTCCTGCGGGTGTTGCCGTGCCTGGCAGGCTTCTGTGCCCCTTCCTCATAGTCATTATCCGAATTCTCCTTCTCTTCCTCTGATGACGACTGCTCGTCCACCTCTTGCTCCTCCTCCTCCATGTCCTCCTGTGATGTCGCCTCCTGCTCCCTCTTCTCATTCTCCTCCATCCACCTCTCCTCCACCATCTTCTTCAGCTTCTTCGGGTGCATCCACTGCTTCGGCTCCTCCTCCTCCTCCTCCCTCTCTTCTTTCTCTTCTTTCTCCTCCTTCTCTTTCTCCTGATCCGCCACTACTCTCTTCCATCCGAGCGAGCGCACTCCGAAACATTCAAACTTCAAAGTCGCTAGCATCTACAAAGAAAGTATGAATCACAATAGATGTAGACGGAGTGGTCACCTGCATATCCCTGTTGTCTCTGATAGCTCCCTTGTGGCGGTACTTGATCATATGGTCAGCGACCACGCGACGACCTGAAATGATCTAAATGTGCAAGAAAACTCGGCTTGTCCACAAGTTAGAGCGCTGTCTACTCGCAACTACCAAACCCTCCGAGAGGGGTCTCCAATCGCAACACGGAAGGCGGCCGGTACATCAGGTATGGAATGCCAGCTCTTCTACAACCACTGACTATTGCTGGAGTGGCTGCAGCGGGGACACTTCCAGAGGGGCGGGGTCCCGGGCGGCAGGTGCTGGTGCAAGTGGTCCCGGATAGAACCCTTGCTCAGCGTGCGCACACACTTCTAAACCACGGCATCGTAACATTTTCAACAGTAACATTTTGAACCCTACCTTGCACACGATGGTGAGATGCTTGATGGGCCTGCGTCTCTTCTCAGTGATCTTCTCAGGCGGAGACGCGACCTCTTCCATCTCTTCCTCCGCCATCTCCCCATCTCCCTCCTCCTCTTCCTCTTCCTTGACCTCTCGCTCCAGCTGCAGCTTCTCCCATTCGGGCGCGCGCTGTCCGAAACACACCATCTTCAGATCCACGAGCACCTCAAACATAATCAATCCCAATCACCAGATTACACACACAATCCCACCCGGAAGTTCCTGTGGTCTTCCGGGCGCCCTCTGTGGCGATGCTTGCGCATATGAGCCGCCACGTTGCGACGTACTGTAACAGTATTGGGTATGAGAATGACAGAATGTGGACGACGTACAGTGAGACGCGACGTGGCATCCTTTGTGGGGACATCGGAAGAGGGCCGGCGTTCCGTCCGGCAGGTGCACGATGATATGGTCGTACATGGACTTGCGGCGCATACGATGACCACACAACTAAAGAAAACAAATATTGAAAAACAAACACGTTTCTCTCACCTTGCACGCGATGATATCACCAAAGAGCGTAGGTGGCAAATCCACATCAGCGTCGTACAGCGGGTCTTGCTTCTCTTCCTGATCCTCCGAATCTCTCTCCTCTTCCTCCTCCTCTCCCGTCTCCTCCTCCTCCTCCTCCACTTCCTCCTTCGCCGCCACTCCGGACAGCTTGAACTCAGTCTTGGCGTGCATCCCGAAACACTCGTACTTGAGGATCGTCAGCAACTGCAATGAACAAATCTTCCGTTTTCTCGTCATCGGACGATACCTGCACATCGCTCCTGTCGTCCACGTCTCCCTCGTGTCCCTCCCCCTTCATGTGAGCCACAACCACGCGACGCACTGCAATGCAAGCATGGAAGAAGGCCAAGAGGTGCACTTACGATTGGAAGACTTGTCGCACTGGGGGCAGGCGAATAGATGGGGCGTGCCGGGCGGGAGGTGCTGCGTGATGTGGTCACGCACGGAGTCCTTGCCAATCACACCACCGCACTTCTCAAACACATACATCACTCCGACAATGAGAGAAAAGATAGCTTACCCTACAGATGAACTCTCTCTGTCTGGGTTGTGTGTGGGTGTGCTCCCCCTCCTCCTCCATCTCCTTGTCCCGTCCGGCCTCGCTCCTCTGTCGCCCCTCCCTCTCCCCTCGTCCCCCATCTCTCGACGCAGGTCCGCTTTCGTCTTCACCATTCACTCAAACCCTCAAAGTACATGCATTCACATTCAAAGAACAAGTAAAACGTGGACAATAATGAGACATCACAGACAGATAACTGTTCATTTGAACACCAACGTAGCAAAGACGTTTCACAAGCAAGCAAAGTAGCAAAGCATGCATAACTATATTGGAAAAATCAGTTTATTTCCAAGACAGCAACTTGCAGCTTCTTCTCACCTTCGACCCAGAAGTCTCACTCCATCTCTCACCTCAGGATGCTCTCCGGCTTCTGCAGGTCGTCGGTCTTGTGTGGATGGTTGTACTACCTCTTCTTCCTCTCCTGCTTCTCACCACGAACAACGATAGCGCGCAGCTCTGCCGAAGAGAGTGGCGACCCTGGCACTACACAGCTGGAATCATGCCCAATCAGGCATACCACCAGATACGAGTGTGACTTCGACCTATCCTTGGTGCACGCATCTTCGTCCCCTGTCCCCTCTATCCGTCCTCCATTCTCCTCTCCCGCTTGCTCTCGAAGCGCCGACGATGTCGTGCGATGTGCACCTAAAAAGGCTTGAGCGAGCATTCATTTCTTACACCACACAATTCTGATTCTTTCTTTCAATCGTATGCGCCTCTCGTGCACGATGATGAGCATTGTGTGTAGTTAGTGAAAACGGTACCTGTGAGATGATAGATACTTAATCTGGCTTCACCCTGGTAACCACGAAATCATTCATTATCACAATAAACTTTATAAATTACGTCAGATTTTTTGAAGATATTTGTCACAGTGATCAGTGACAACAGCGAACAACAACGCATAATGTAATCAAAACTAAGCAAATACAGCCTTTAAAAATAAAACTTTATTTCAAGATGTATTTCAATGGATGTTTTTCGAAACGAGTTAAAACAGTGTGAACAAGAAAATCAACAATGCAACAAGAATACTTCACAAGTAGTCTGACAAGTGAGCTCGCCTCGCCTCCTTATTCCTTCTTCAGCCAGCGATCGATCGATTCACGCGATTTCACAATCTACGCGAATTAAGCACTATCAGAATCAATTCACTCACCTTCTTCTTGCCTATCTCCTCAGATGACTTGTCGAGGTCGGCCTGGTCGTTGTTGTTGACCGAGTCCAGGAACTCGGGGAAGCAACGCGCCAGAAGAGCATCCTCGCACGACACAATCTGAACTTCGATAAAATCAATAATAATAATAATGACACACTCAGTACGACTGACCTGCTGTGTGATGGGCAGCTGGACTGGCGCGGCTGCCTTCATTCTCTTGTGCTTCTCCCCGAGATGAAACCTGACGACACCCGCGTCTGAAGGATGCCATGTATTGGAGGAGGTGCTGTGTGACTCACAGTCGCTGCGGACCTCGCAGTGGGGGCAGGCCCAGCGGCGCGGTTCGCCCTCGGCCTTGTGCCGCATCGCATGCCACTTCACACACTGCGCCCCCGAACGCACACTCTCGCCGCACACCTCAACATCCGACAATAACTGGCGAGGAGACAAAAACAAGGATAATACTATTGACACTTCGATTCATCACCGACAACGCATCGAGTCTTGCAAATCCGATATGAAAACCACGCACGTGGCAGGTGTGCATGTTGTTGACGATGTGCATGTCCTCTCCGAGATCTCCGTAGCAGGCGCGGAACACCTCCATCGCAGCCTGCACACACAAACGAGACATCAACAACTGTGCGATGATTTACAGGTTTTTTTGTATCTCGAGAGAAATGTCCAGTCATCTTGGCCATCAATAAAACCACACAAATGAGGTGAGGGTTCCAATGGTCAAGGGGTGTGTCAAAATGTCTGTCGCACCTGTTGGTCGACAGGGAGGGCGCGGCTGCCGACGTGTCCGGTGCGCTGCCGGTGCTCCCACAGCTTCTTGGCGTTCTGCGCGTTGCCGCACTCGACACACTCGTGCGTCTTCCACGTCCAGTGCTTCTTTGCGTGCGCCCTCGCACTCTTCCTCCCACGCACCTGCGCCTTGCACTCGGGCCACTACAACTACACATTAATAACATTGAAATATAATTCACCCTGCACTTGACGTCGAGGTTCACGTCGTCCCAGATGTGCTTCCTTCGCAGCAGCGAGAAAGCACCCTCCCACTCTTTTTGCTCCTCCTCCTCCTCGTCGTCGTCGAGGACTACGATAGAGTTCTGAAACATATACACACATGAATTAGTTGAAAAATATCATTAAAAATGAAAAAGTTTCTTGCCTCATCGTTCTTTTCCGTTTTCACCAACCGCACCTCTTCTGCTTCCATCTCTACTCTTCTCCGCAACCGCCCTTGCCTTGCAAAAAGTGCTCTGAAAAGTGGAAAGTTGAACAAAACACACATCCTATCCGGAAAATTACAAGAACACTCAAGGCGAGGTGAAATGCACAGAACGAGAGCGACGATATGACTGCACCGATTTTAGGCCACGACACGCTATCGGCAGGAAGATTGGCACGCAAGAAACAACCTTCGAATCTGAACATGACGTTCAAACTAGTTATTTACACGAACTAGATATATTCAGATTTATAAATCACAACAATGTACCACCAACAACACACGAAACAGATGTATGAAAACAAACAAAACAAAAATCAAGGCCGAAATTGATGCTAGTGAGAAATAAGCAATATATTCATGAATCATACTTTATCAGCAGAACAACACACTGCAAGATTTTGCGAGTTGGTAATCGGAACATTTTGTCTATTTTTTACACATGTGTTCTGATTTCTTCTCGTTTCTTCTCTCGCCGATTCTTTTACTTGTCATTTACTCACTATACTCGACGGCGGCTGGTGCGGCTCTCCAGCCATGCCATGGCTACTAGGTATCGCCACGCCAGATATCTCCACCCTTTCTCCCGCCACCGACCACATTTCTTGCAGGAAAACTGACTACTATTAAAAACCGGCTGTTCAACAAGGACGTCGATCGACCTGAGCCCGCGTCTCCTCCCCCTCCACCTCCCCCGCCACCCGTTGACAAGTCTATGCGTCGGACCACCAAGACCGATCAGTCTGCGAGGATGACGGTCAAACTGCAGAGGAAGACAGTGGACGCGTCGAGCAAGTCGCAGACTCGCTCCGTGTCCAAGTCTGTGTCGAAGAGCGTGTCTCGGCCGCTGCCGGCTGCGGAGACGATGCCGCCGACACAGGCAACACAGCCGACTGCCTCTGCCACCACACCATCCACTACCACCGAGACCACAGTCGAGGTCGGCAACACCAGCACTCGCCCCGCCATCAACAGCACTCGATCCACTGTCAGCACCGTCGACCCCGACAGTGAGTGCACGTGTACTGTATCTTACCGTATCCTCCAGAGTCACTATCGTCTCGCCGACGCAAGGCCAAGTCGTTCGTCTCCCGCCCCATCAAAGAGCGGACGATGCAGAAGGTGATCGAGAAGGTGCAGAAGCGAGCGGCCGCACACATGGTGAGGATACTGTAGACAGACATACTGTAATGTGTGATCTCTGGCTTGCAGCCATCACGGCCGTTGGGACAAGGAGAGGACGCGTTTCCTGAGGAGGCTTTCAAGACGAGCCACCTGCATGTGGCCAAGGCCGGGAGTGTCGAGCAGTCGTCCGCGTCCAGCAAGTCCAAGAAGAAGCTGCGGTGGGTATAGATATCTTTGCATCCGTGTATTACCCTTCTCTCACGATCAGTGGCGACGGTCGTCTGTCGCCGCGTCGGTCGCGTCGTCCGCCCACTCGCAAGATAGAGACACTCTTCGCCGATCCGGCAGCCTGCAAACCACAAGACCCAGTCAAGTCGTCCTACCAACAGCTCTCGCAGACATACGCGGTAGCGCCTCTCTGATCCCTCCTTCCTTAATACCCTTTCTCTCCCATCCTCGTTCACATCTCCCTTACAGCCGACCATCACTCCTGATCCGAGTGAGAAAAGCGAGCGCGTAGTCAAGCTGGTTACTGGCAACAAGGTATCGTCTGTATTCTCGTTAGCGTAGTTTCACTTTTTTTGCAGAACAACGACGGTGCGTTGTTCGTGGACGGTCAGCCGTGGTGGCAGAAGAAGAGGAAGCCGGACGCAGACGATTTGGTGGGGGCGAAGGAGTGATGCGATGACGGCATAGATGATCGTTCAGGATGACGTCACGTTCGACGACCTGCAGATGAGCGCGGATGTGGTGCTGGAGGTGTCGGATGGGAGGGTCGTTCTCAAGGAGATGCCCACCAAACAGTACGCCCTTCTTTCTTCTCTCCTTTTTCCAACTCTTCCCTTTGCTCTCAACGTCTCGCTCCCTCCCTCCCTTCAGAATCTCGCTCGACCCGTATCTGGAGCTGCTCTTCATAATGGAGAGGGACGAGGACTTCTTCTGTCGCGACGTCCTCTTCGGGAACACTGTGCGCACCATGTGCAACACGTTTGGATCGAGTGAGTGAAGAGTATTTGGAGAATGACGACAATTGTGTTCAGGCACAGTGGACGGCTCGCTGAGTGTGAAGAAGGGCAAGTCAGTGAAGCAACAGTCGAAAAAGTCGCGTTCTCGCGAGAAGGCGGGGCGTAAGAGAGCGGGGCCGGCGATCAAGTGGAATCTGCCCAACAAAAAGGACGTCAAGACGTACTGCCGCAAGAACAAGTAGCCGCCAACTCACCCAGTATTTACTGACTGCTCTCATGAAACAAAAGATACAACAATCGCGAACAACTTCTTGAAACCGACTGGCAATAAATAAAAGTTAAAAGATTCTGATGAAGGAAAGGGGGTGTCTGCCTTGATTTTCGGGTTTGCGGAAACGGAAAATGATTAAGTTCGTCTATTATTTTTCTATTATCATTTTCACAGGGTGGTCGATCACAGTAGTCAGTTGTTCGCGATAGGACGTCAAATTTGACATGTTGAAACAATACGTGTACACAACAGCGCACGAAAAAACAAGTTGTTCAGGATATGATACGTGTTCAGGATATGATATAATTATTTGAGTTTGTATTTGAGTGAGTTTCGTGTGAAAAACTCCAAACTCAATTATAGGATAGACAAACTTGTCATTAGTTTGCACTTCATATTAATCTTAACACATCAACACTATGTACAACCATTTATAACTCCGAAAACAAAACGAAAACCAGATGCGCAGCAGTATAGGATACACAAAGTGATGGTACTGAATGACAATGACATGCAAGTGGAAAACGAAGAAGAATAAGTGATGGTCGGGTGAAGTGAGGAACTCGTGACAACACAAAACACATGAATCAAGAATCGAAAATATAAATATGTATGTATATAACTGACTGGTGCACTCACTAGACTATGGATGTTCTGGGCAAGAGTGTTAGTATCTTTGTAAAGACGCGGGGATGATGAGAGTGACATGCTATACAATGGACCTGAGAGGAGGCTGGTCATCTACTCCATCATAGCCAGCAAGTCGTGGCAGTCGAAGTCGTTGAGCTGCGAGAGGTACTGGTCGGCGCCCGTGCCGTCGAAACCCGCGTCGATGCCCCATCCAGGAGACATGCCCGTCGACGGAGGCGAGAAACCCGAGATCATCGGAGGACCCGTCTCCGTCTGTGTGCACGCGTCCACCCGCCGGACAGAGAAGCGGGTCCGCATCGGACCACCCATGCCAGTGGGCGAATCGATGAGGGGAGGAGAGATGGACTGGAACGGGACACGTAAAGAAGGAAACAAGCAGGTAAACACACCTCTAGGCTGATCTCTGCGGGGTTCTCGAGTAGTGGCGGAGAGACGGAGCTGCCTGCCTGGAGGGACTCTGCCTCCAGCTTGAAGTCTCCGAACATCTCTGCGAGTAGGGGATCGCCGGCCGCCCGCCCTCCGAACGCCTGACAGAACTGCATGTTCTCGCACATCACTGACGACAGCGTCTGCAAAGAGAGGAGGTGAGCAATGTTCCGTTTTCCTCTCCACTCACCGATATGGTGGGCAGTAGGAGGAGCAGGTTGCCGAACCGGCTGCTGGCGTTGTATATGGGGTGAAGTTCCTTGACGATGTGGAACAACAGGTCCTGCACCTTGTCCCGCAACTCGCCGATCTGCTGCCGCGCGTGGTCCGACAGACCCTTCGCAGCTGCAACACAATCATTCTTATCACTGTCCTTCTCTTCTTCCCCTCCGCGATAAACTCTCTTCAGTCCTCTTTGCTCATGTTGTTACTCACTAGGATTGAGCACGATAATAGCCTTTAGTGGCACGATCTCCTCTTCCTTCAGGTTCAGCTTCCGCAGCGGGGCCACCAACTCGTTCAGGGTGCGGTCGATGAGGTTATTCGACAGCTGCCTGAAACATACATCAGTATTTGTTTCGCTACTACCTCTTAATTTTTTCCATGATTGTTCGAAATTCCTATCTCTGAATCCCTTTCATCTGTCAGTTGCAAGCGCGATAAACACTCGTCGGAATTCGGTCAGTGGAGGATCATATCAATTTTTCCCTATAATCTGCATTGAACTGCAAAAACTATACAACGGGAGAGAAAGAGAGAGAGAGAGAGAGAGAGAGAGAGAGAGAGAGAGAGAGAGAGAGATAAGAGAGCTTCGAAACACGCGTCTATGAAGAATCACAGATGACGCGTCGACAAGATTTCACTATCAGTAAGATTCCTTTCTGATCAAAAAGCCAAGTGGTGCGATCAGGATGAGAAAGGAACCACTGAAGTGAGATCATGAACAGACTGATAAGAGAAGTAATAAAGAAGGCAGAAGACACAGCGCACTCATCAAAAGTGATGCGCGCAGTTCAGAGTGGACACCCGACTGTACCGCAATGTCACCATTAGATGACGGTGGCACAATCAAAATATTGTGTCAGAATGTAGTGTCAGATTGTTGCATAAGTATAACGCAAACAGGTGAAAAACGTACTGTTTATAAAAACAACTCTAACTAGCATTATAATACCGCAACGTATTGTTTCGCGGAAGTAAAAAAAAGAAGGAAAAAATGTACAGAGAATTTGAAAAAGAAGAAACGTAAGTGAACGCACGTGGTCTCGTTGAACTCTGGCGGGAGGTTGCGGGGCACATAGGAGTGGCTGCACAGACACAGGATGTCCGGGTCCTTGGTGTTCTGCGCCGTCCGAGCAGAGAAGTTGAAGATGGTCAAGGGAGAGTAGCACTGCTTCACCATGTTGATCTACAACGAGAGGGTGAGAAGAGCTAGGAGGAAGCCATAGAAAGAGAGAGAAAGAGAGAGAGAAAGAAAAAGAGAGAGAAAGAGAGAGAGGGAGGGAGAGGGAGAGAAAGAGGGAGAGAGAGGCATGACTTTCGCACCTTGTCCTCTGTCTCGGACACCTCCGCGAGTTCAGTGAGTCCGTCGACCCAGTCGACTGCCGCCACTGCTCTCCTGTGGGCGATCTCCGGCAGCTCGTCCACGCGCGCCAGACGGAACGGGTCGTACCGCATCTACACCAATCATTATTATAACCTGTCCGATCTTTAGTAACTTTTTGACAGTAAGTTAGACGAATGCAGTGTATGATATGAATGTATTGTTTGTGCCCACCTCTGTCCTCCTCTCCTCCTGTGGTTTGCTCTCGAACATCTCGCGTAGACTGATCTTCCCCTCCCTCATTGTCATCTGCACCGGCTCCGGCTCCGTCGGCTGCGGACCATTCTGGTCGCCCTTCGCTACCTGCAAGGGCCGAATGATAGAGAGAGAGAGGGGAGAGAGAGGGAGAGAGAGGGAGAGAGAGAGAGAGGAAGAGAGAGAGAGGGAGAGAGAGAGAGAGCTGCCCACCTTGCTCTCGATGCTCATCAGTCTCATCAACAGAATGCGCACTTCCACCGGCAGTTTTCGCGTCCAATCATCGCCCTGGATGCGCATCTGAAATATCGATTTATTGATTGTCTGATTGATTATTGATAAGGATAACTTACCATGTGGTTCAGCAGTTCCTCGTCGATCTTGTTTTTCCTCACTCGCGGCACCTTTTGTTTTCCGGTTAAATCGCGATCCGGTCGGACGGCTGAACACGTTTGTTGTTTACTTGTTTGTTTGTTTACTTGTTTATTTGTTTACTCACCCTTGGGATCCATGCCGACTTCGAGACATCGGTTGAATCGACAGTAGCGACAGCTATTCCTTTGGTCTG